>ML247006.1:666-18828 GCA_005239495.1 Nicotiana undulata
GCACGAGGGGACATTCCGTGCCGAGTGTTATTATATATGCACGAGGGGGCACTCTGTGCCGAGTGACTGTGAGGTTATGCACGAGGGGACATGCCGTGCCCTTTTCTGTTCATTATCTGTTTGAGAAGCTATATTTCTGCCGTGTCTTTACGTTTCATTTATTACATTGTACTGCTGTGTTAGCATACTGTTACCCTATCTCCCCAGCATGTTTCTCCCCGTATCTGTCTTACTTGCTTATTTCTGTGGTCATTTTTCCTGCTATTATATAAAATTACACAGGTACATATGTAGTGTTGGTCCTAGCCTCGTCACTACTTCGCCGATGTTAGGCTCGACCCTTACTCAGTACATGGGGTCGGTTGTACTGATGCTACACCTGCACTTCTTTATGTTGTGCAGATTACGCAGCCGGACCCGGGGATCACTGACGATCAGAGCATCTCATCCCGCCATACAGGAGAATCGAGGTAGACCCGCAGACGTTCGTGGGCCTTGACGTCACCTTCTACTTTCCACTTTCAGCTCTGTCTTATTTTGTATTTCAGAGAAAGTCGTATGTATTTATTTCAGACCTTTTGTTGTAGTAACCTCTTAGGTAGTCCGTGTGTACGTGACGCCAGTTCTGGGATTTGTTTACGAGTTTCATTTTGAAAATGCTATGTTGCACTTTTGTATCTTGTTCTTATTTGTTGTTAATGAGTTTTAATTACTTCAAACGTTGGCTTGTCTAGCGGGTTCAACGTTAGACGCAGTCATGGCCCGAAGGTGGGATTTCGGGTCGTGACAGAAAATCCGTATGATATCATTGAGAAACACTATACCGTACTCCCTTAGAATTGCAAGTCACGTCGCTCTAATATAATTTCGTATGAATTTTATTGTGGAAGATCCGTTACTTTGTAGATTAGATATAAGCATCTCTCTTTGTGAATTTGTGAGGTATTTTACCTTAGTGGGTGTGGGCCCCACTTAGGTGATGACTTAGCCAAAAATTTCTCTAAATGTTCAACCTTGTTATGGCACTAGTCCATAAATACTGGGTATTAAAGCTTGGACCGTATTTTATCCCAAATTGAAAACCTTCAATGAAATCCATTTTCTTTGATTCGTTTATCCTCTAACCTTCATTGCACTTACTTATCACCTATTATAAATAGCATAAATGCTTATAACCTCAAAAATAATCTCATTCCCGGGTCTACGTCGGTTAACTTACGACGAAACTATAATGTACGAAAATGCAAAATGTAACACAAATCACTTGGAATCTTGTGCCCACATTACAATTCATAATAGCACGGATGACTCACGTTCCTAGAGTGTGACAATATCTAATATCTGCACGGACCACTCATGTACCATGAATAACAATGACTCATTATCGCACATAAAACTTACGTGCCAATAAAACAACTCTCCCACAGAAGGAAAGTGGACGAGCGTACATGCAAATGGTCAATAATATCAGGATTCATCTTCCTAAACCGATATGGGTGATTAATTACGTGTATGCTTGTGCAAGTGTTCTATTACAATTCAAGCCAACAAGTAAGAGTATAGACAATGAATGACACAGAAGAAACGATTACCAAATAATGTATAAGGTAAACTCACACAAGGTAGGCACACCAATGCACAAATATCACCAATAACAATGCCCCCAGGCCATCACAAGTCATCACATTCCCCTACTTAGCCCACCTTGTCTCGCCACGTGCGCAACAATAAAGTAAATGCCCACTTTGTCTCGCTGCACGCACATAATAATAATAATAATACCACCTTGTCTCTCCATATGCGCAAACCCATATATATAGCCCGCCTTGACATGCTAGATGTGCAAATATCAATAATAACAACAGCACAAAAAACACACGTGCGAACATCCCGACTGTAATGACCTGACCGGTCATTTTGAGATCTAGCGCGTCGTCTAGCCATTTTAGGTCATGACAGCTTCGTTTCAGGTATTATGACTCATAGGTGTGGTCGGAGTTGAATTTCGGGAAGTTCGGTGTCAAATTGGAAGGAAAATTCTCATTTCGTAAGGCTTAAGTTGGAAGAATTGACTAAGATTGGAATTTTGAGTAAACGATCTCGGAATTAGGATCTGAAGATTCCAGCAGGTTCATATGATGATTTTGGACTTAAGTGTATGTCCGGATCGGGTTTTGGATAACCCGGAAGCGTTTCGGCGTATATTGTGAAAGTTAGTATTTTAGAAAAAATTTATAAGTTTGGGTTGGAAGGCATCTCAGTGTAATAGAGGTGCGTTTGGGATTCCGAGTCTGGGAATAACTCCGTATGGTAAATCTGGAGTTGGGAGCGCGATCGGAAACGAATTCGGATGTCCGGAGGTCATTTTGAAGTCATTTGGCTAAAGATAGAAATTTGAAGGTTTTTGAGAAGTTTTACTGAGAGTTTGACTTTTTTATATCGGGGTCGGATTTCAATTCCGAAAGTTGGAACAGGTCCGTAATGTCGAATATGACTTGTGTGCAAAATTTGGAGTCAATCGGACGTGATTTGATAGGTTTCGGCATCGGATGTAGAAGTTTGAAATTTCTAAGTTCCTAAAGCTTGAATTGGAGTGCGATTCATGATTTCGACGTTGTTTGATGTGATTTGAGGCCTCGAGCGAGTTCGTATCATGTTTTGGGACATGTTGGTATAATTGGTTAATGTCCCGAGGGCCTCAGATTGATTTCGGAAGGTTAACGGAATGGATTTCGGACCAAAATAGATGCTGAAAATTCTGCAGCAAATCTATTTTGGGACAGCAATTTATGCATCGAGGAGCTAAATTTAGAAGCGTATGTATAAGAATATATAAGGAATCTCAAAATTTGGAAAACATGAAAGTTGTAGACCTCGAACTCTAGTTTCCAGAAAGTTAAACCATTCATGATTTGGACATTTTATCAGAAAGTAATGACCGATTGAAGATGGCTGGTGGAGCAGTTTCGCCAGAATTTTCTGATGCATGAAGCCGACTTTAGAAGCTGATATATCGGAATATATAAAGAGTTATATGGTGTACAACCTATCAAATTAAATATCTTCAAGTCTAGTTTCACAATCTTTAAACCATTTTTTATTTGGATATTTCAAAAAAGAAGTTATGGGTGTTTTAACAGAAGGTGTTCAACAAGGGAAAATTATAATAGGATGCACAACCTGCACAGCGCAAGCACAAGCTACAACTTGATGAAGCATGGGAAGATTGTTTTAAACGCGAATTTTGGCCCATTTCTTTCATTTGGCTTGGATGATTTTGGAGAGCTCAAGAAGGGATTTTCACCAAGCAACACAAGGTAAGTGAATTCTTCCTATTGTTTTAGTTAAATATGTGATCTTATATGGATTTAGACATGGAAAATTTGTATAAATTTGGGATTTTTGGGGAAGACCTAGAACTTGGATTTTTAGACTTTTACCATGAATTTGAGCATGGAAATTGTAACAAATTGTATATTTGAGTTAGTAAAGTTATGGGTAAAATTATCTTCGAAAAATTTCGGAATCCGGGCACGTGGGCCTGAGGGCATTTTGGTCAATTCCTTGAGCAGAGATGGGAGTTTATATAATCTGATTTTTTAACAAATATTTGAGTATATTTTCATTGGTTTATCATTATTTGAATAGTTTGGGGGCGTTGCGCATCCATTGAAGTCGTCATAGAGGCTTGGAAGCCGGGTATGAATCTTCGGAGCAAGGTGAGTCTCCTTTCTAACCTTGTAAGAGGGAATTGTCCTCATAGGTCTTCTATATGTTGTGTGTAATTGTTTTTGGGGGCTACGTACGTACCAAATGACGAGAGTCCGTACGTAGCGGCTATTATTGTTATGTCCGGGTAGTTAGGCCCCACATCATGCCCTATGTTCTTCTCGTAATGAATTATATATTATGAAACCTTGTTATACGTAGTTTTGTTTCTCTGAGTTTATGGATTTTAAATAACATAAAAAGGAATTGTTTTACGGAAACTAATATGAAAGGAATTGTTTTACGGGAAGTAATATGAAAGAAATTGTTTACGGAAAGCATTATGAAAAGAAAAGAATATTGTGTGTGCATGTGACCGCTTCGCAATTTACACTCCGCGAGCGAGCGGAGTGTGTTTCCCCCTACTCTTATGGGGCCAGGTCGTATGCCACGGCGGATTTAAAGATACTCTTAGGGGACCGGTCCGTACGCCACGACGGATTTAAAGATACTCTTATGGGACCGGGCCGTACGCCACGGCGGATTTATAGATACTCTTATGGGACCGGGCCGTATACCACGGCGGATTTAAAGATACTCTTATGGGACCGGGTCGTACGCCACGACGGATTAATAGATACTCTTATGAGAGCGGTCCGTACGCCACGACGGATTTAAAGATGCACTTATGGGACGGGCCGTTTGATCCTCGGTAGTGCATAGATATGATACTTTAGCATATATGTAAGAGTCAACACTCGAGTCGCAGGTATGATTCGCGATCGAGGGAAGCTTTATGATTTATTTGAAAGGTGCATTTATGGGACGAGACGTTCGATCCTTGGCAGTGCACATTTTATTTTGATTGTTGGTTCGGGCCGAACGACCCTCGGCATATATATATATATATATATATATATATATATATATATAGATATNGGGTGCACTTATGGGACGGGCCGTTCGATCCTCGGCAGTGCATTCCCTTTACTTTTATTGTTGGTTCGGGCCGACCGACCCTCGGCATATATATATATATATACATATGATATACCACTTGTGACTTAAATTGTTAAATTGATTTAAGGACGTAAATTGTTAAATGATTTCATGGATAAGGACTTGACAGATATTTGAGGAAAGATGAAGAAGAAACTACTTATTTACTTATTTTCAGAAATTACTCGGATTTCACTGACTTATATTTATATTTGCTGCTTAACTGCCTTCACATGCCTACCGCTTTCATCATATTCTGTCATACTTATACTGTTGGACCTTAGTGAGTGTCAAGTCGACCTCTCGTCACTACTTCTTCGAGATTAGACGGGATACTCACTCGGTACATATATGTTTATGTACTCATACTACACTTGATGTGCATTTTGTTGCACATGTAACTTTATAGTACATTGATTGAATTGGAGACTCATACGGGCTGCATTCATCCGGAGGCGTTCCGCAGTTGACAGAGTCCCCCTTCTATGTATTTACATTTTATCTTTATGGTCTTTGTCAAATTTGTTCCTCGGACAAGCGTTGTATAATTGTATAAATTCTTAGAAGTTGCTCATGTACTTGTGTTACCAGGTTCTGGGGGCGTGATGAGGTCTATCTTATTAAACTAAATTGATTTCCTGTCGTGTTTAATTCACGGAAGTTTATTCATTTTAGTTATGAAATGTAGAAAAAGGCAATGATTTCGAAGATGTTAAACATGAAAGTATCTCAACTTATTGAGGGGTGGCTTTCCTGACAGTGGTGTCCGACGCCATCACGACCTATAGATTTTGGGTCGTGACAACGTGGTATCAGAGCACTAGGTTATTATAGGTCTCACGAGTCATGAGCCATTCTAGTAGAGTCTTGCAGATCGGTACGGAGATGTCTGTACTTATCTTCGAGAGGCTACATGGCTGTTACGAGTACTTCCCTTCTTGATTCCTCATCGTGCACTTCGATTCCTTTAAGGCTTATGCCTATGTTCCTTCCTACTCAATCTTATACGTCGTAAAGCGCTTCCTATAATCGAGAGTTTGAGGAATTGTAATGGTGCTACGGATATGGTGCGAGATGTTTTCCATGTGTAGCTAATTAGGGCTGTTGTTGTTGCCTTGCAGAAGAATATTATGTTGTTTCAGCTCAGTTGCTGTGTTTCTGAGAACTTTGAGGTTGTGCTCAGATTGTTATGATGTTTCCGATTGGTTATCGCGCAGTGTTGGTATGATGGTAGAATGCTTGCCCATATGTTGGGGTGATGAATGGCTTGAAGGGAGGTCTTCTCAGGGCGTGATTTTGAGATTTCAGTATTTTAGTTCTGGCGGAGGAAAGGAATTTGTACTATGAAAGGTCCGGTTTGGATTGATAAAGTAGTAAGACTTGGTGTTTTCAAGTGAGGTGGAATATTCACCTGTGTTGTGATATCGACGTCATTGATCAAAGGGAATGTGTTAAGTTCGTCGGTGCCATGGTTTCTTCGGTGGAATGGGGTCAAAGTACTGTGAAGAAGTATTGAAGAAACGGTTGTCCGAGGTCGTGGTGCATTGTGGTTCAGCATGGAATAAGCATTTCTAATGAAGGCGACTCGAGAAAGATTATTTTAGAAGGGTTTGAAGTCGTAGTGATCTGCTGGTTCAAGAGCTACAGTTAATAATATTGAATTGAGGCCGCAATGGAGAAGCATGCGATGAAGGAAGACATGTGAGAAGTGTAAGGCGGCGGCTAAATTTCTAAAAGTCCAGGCGTAAGAAAAGGAAGTCAGGTAGGTTTGGTAGTACATCCTTTCATACCGAGGTATTAAACAGTTAACGAGCTTTACACGTGATAGAGTAAGCACAAGGAATCACCATTTTCACAACCTCACATAGCACGGTGGTATGGAAATCAGCTAGGACAATCAGAGAATAGAATATTACGTCTCAACACATTAGAGAAATCAATTCACATAATCTAAAACAAAGTACACATACCATATGCTCGAACACCAACAAGAAGATTCTACAAAGGTTACAATTAGCCATACATACCTGGAGTCGAAATCCCCTTTTTAACTTTTACTCACAAATCACCGAACCGACTAGTACCGTCAATCTAGTTCACCAATAAACGTATTCAACTTAGAATTGGAAGTCCTGCATTCAATTTAGACTCTCTTAAACATTCTTCCAAACACTATGTGACCCCATTAGATTACCAACCCCGTCTTTGTGAAATTTACCACAAACCACTCCCTCTTACTAAATTAACATAATTATTAAACATGCATGCAAGGTCTTAGTTAATATTTTCAAGAAACAATCCATGCAAATCCTCCCTTTTTTTAAAATCAGAAGATTAGTGGAAAAAGAGTTGGGAACCCTTACTTGCTAGAATGAGGAAGAATAAGATTACTCGAATTATCAGGCTTGAGGGACTTTGAAAATAACTTGATGGAAGAACCACTTTCTCTCTCAAGAACTCCCCTTTCCTTCTCTCCATTTTGTTCAGAAAACTTGTAAAAATGAAGGGGTGGGGTGTTTTAATGAACTGTTTTAAAATTAGAAAAATTAGGAGCCCGACACCGGAATGCGGTCAGGAATGCGATCGCATTCCTGACATGCGGTCCGCAGAATGGCCCTCCAGGTGGGCCAAAATTAAAACACATTGTGCAGGTATGCGACCACTATGCGGTCCGCATACACGTTTTGCGATCGCATAACCTCCCTCACAGAAATTAAAGGGCAAGAATGCAACAACTATGCGGTCTGTAGAACCGAAATACGATCGCATAATGGACCGCATAGTTGTCCTCCAATTGGGCAGTGGTCTGCCCAGGTATGCGACCATTATGCAGTCCGCATACCCGTTATGCGATCTCATAGTGCGTCGCATAACGCCCAACTTCTGGAAAATTTTATTCATTCAAATTCCGGGGTACTTTACACAATCAAGCCCCGTTTTAAGAATTTCTACAGTTATAACAACTCGGGGACTTATTCGGCATTATTTTAAACAAGAAATTTTACGGGTCTTTACATTCTCCCCCCTAAAAATCATTCGTCCTCGAATGAGGATTTTGGAAATCGTTTGGTTTTGAAAACATGATATGCGAACTTCCATATTTACACTAACTCCAATATTTTCAGAAATTTTCGCTAGAGTCTCCTTTGTATTTAGACCCATCTACCTGTCAGAGAGCCCCTGAAACACATTTCCAAGCATCATTACACAGTTTTTGTTATCCCTTCAACTGGTATACAATTCATTACCTCAACACTTGCACACATCCAATTACTTTGACAACTACACATAGTTCATTCTCTTTACATCACAAATTAGCATATGATTCAATTAGTGGCACATACTTGCACATAATTTGGTCACTTTAGTGAGTCCCATACGATTCAATCACCTCAATACACCATATGTATAGTGCAATTAATCATTACCAATCTACACTACTATTAATCATTTTTGCCTATCACACAAGTTTCGCAAAACTTTCATTTACTTCAAGGGTTCAACACCACCCATTTGATAACCTCACATACAGTTTTAGCACGCATTGGAAAGTTACAACAATAAGGCAATTAGGGAAAATTGGGTGTCTTTGCACAAATCTGAATACAACATCAAATTGCCTTGGGACATTAATTCGTACGATCATTACTACACTTGTTCGAACAGATGGGGATATTTTTCTCTCATTTCTTTTTCTGTTTCCCACGTGGCTTCCTCGACTTGTTGACTTCGCTACAACACTTTCACAGAAATACTATCAACTCCCAAACATACATAACAAGGATGAAAGATAGACACCTCTCATGAGCTAACTATTCAATAACTTTACCTTTAATGATTCCCACTGTACAATTTACATTCCACCGGACATTACAATTCATGGTAACAACAACAACCCACAATTCCATCACATGGCATCATACCATCAAGGATATCATTTCATAATAACCAAACAATCATGTGTTCATAATAATCCCTACCAGCCATTAATGTAATCACAAAGGTGTTCATCAACAAGAATATAATTTCATTTCAATAACCAATCCATATGAAGTCAAGCCACAATGATTCTTGCCAATAATGCATCATATAGGATATTACCATGATCATATAGTTCAATCAAATCAATTCACACCCTTCTTTTATAACTACCTTCTTAGACATAAACATATGAAAACACAAAGTACAAATAGGAACAGTTATAGGGAACATCATACTCATAGTGCAACCTAATGGGAAAAATGCTCTTATGTACCCTTTATTTTCAATTCACATAACATCTATAGGGGAAAATTTTGAGAATAACTGGTTTACCCTCCTGAATTCTAAATCTCTATGCGAACACTCAAACTAAACTCGTGGTGACCTTCATGATTTCTCTAAGATGTGCCATAGTAAACTGACCATAAAATTATCTTCTGAATATATGAGATCACAGGGTGAGTTTGACACATTTGAACTTTCAATACCAAAATAGGCCAAATACAGTGAGGAGCAACTGAGTTCAAGATTGGGCTGGAATTATTCAGGAATCCATTAATGTGCTGAGCAGAGTATTTCATGAGGTTATATGCTAAGAGACACGAGGATCCATATTAATGATGTTGACATGGTTTAGTCCAGGTGACTACATCAATTATCAGATAAGTGAAGCATAGTGGTAACTATTATTCTTAGATAAGGTGGATACCATGTATGTGAACTTGATACTTTAAAGAACTGATCAAGTAGGATACACCAGCTGTGTCTCTGAGTGTAAGGTAAATAGTTGAGCTCAAATGGTAAGACTCTTGCAAAATGGGTGTGATTGAGGTCGCAAATGAAATACGTGGAATTTGATTTTACTCCTAACAATAAACGACACAAGGACTCTATGCCACAAGTGCATGAGGATGGAAAAGAAGTCATCTACTTATGAGGTTATCCTAATTCGAACAATCTACCCCTCCCCAATGTGGTGGAATGCCAGAGGTAGCAAGAATTCCCCATACATGACCATGACATTGTCGGTACTCCTAGAAGCCCAGTGAGCATAAAGTCACATAACCTCATCAAATCCGACCCATTTAAGACTTTTGAAAAGGTGACACTATTTTATTTGAAATCATGGCAATTTAAGCTTGAACTTTAAGGAAAATCATTACTTTTGGAACCCATGAGACATGCCCTCGTAGCTCTAGAAAATCATCGACAATGGCGAGAAAGTACTCAAAATCATTACGAGCTAGTGTAGAATAAGGTCTCGAAGTGACAATATGAATAGTTATAAAAGGGTGAGAAGCCTTGATGCACTTATCGGAGATGAGTAACCCAAGTTACCTAGTCACATGGACAAGCAGAGCAGGTAGATGATCCTTTAGGAGAAAATATCACAAGGAGTGCGAGCAATACTTTTTTTATCATAACAAAAGGAACATACCCCGACCCTCAATGCCATAAGGCATGAAATTAGATTCACAAGGAGAGTTACCAGATGAAAATAGATAGTAAGGCAGCACAACTAAGAACACCATTTGGAATCAACAAGCTTAAACAGAGTTGAAGACATTGTAGTAAGGGGGAATTTGCCCACTCCCAGGGCGCTTGTAGAGTACATAAAAGTGAGGTTAATTAAATCAGATCATAGTTGGATAACTAGTTGAGAAATTGAGATAATATCGCATTGAATATTACGGGTAAACAACACATCATTTAAGACAAATGAAAAGAAAGTGAGAGGGCTTATAGAAGTGACATTTACATTGTAATCACTAGGAAAGGTGATAATATAAGGGATTGCGAGGAACTTTACGTTTTTGAAAGAAGATCTCCGCATATAGTCACATGATGTATAGCTCCAAAATTTTAAAATCCACATATGTTTAGCAACTATGCTTCACAACGAAGCACTACAACACACTTCTACACAACCAATTATTACCAACAAAATTGGGAGATGCTATAAGGCTTGGCCGAGAGGAAGGCTTGACATATGAATGTGTTACTAGGTGTGTTTCTCCTTGGTGAACCCCAAAACTAAAAGGTGAGACTTAGAGTGGGAAGTGGATTGTTAGATTAGCACATGCATAGATGGTTTAGAAATTGCGGCATGCTATCAACCCTTGATGAACTTGAAGTGAAGTGGGAACCCGCGAAATTTGTGGCATTTATTAATCCATTGACCAGATATCTAGAAGTATTTTAAAATTAGAGCTACTCTTTCTGGTTCAGAGTTCAACCTTTAAAGATAGTGCTTCTAAGAGGATAAGATTGAGAAGTGATAGCATAACCGATAGTGAATGAAGCAGGCTCGTAGTTAAAGTAAGAGGATGGATTGACTTTCCCCCGCCACCTATAATTCTATATCCTTGTTTATTTATGTCAGAATATTGAAAACCCCAGAAATATCAGAGGACCGAAAAACTAGCTAGCTAGAGAATAAAGGTATTGTTACATCTATCCCATTTTCTGGATTCAGCGGAATTGGTACAGAATTAGGGTGGATCACCATTCATAAAAGAAATTGTATTTCTAGATACCAGGGAAAAAATTATGCTCTTTCTTCAGCCCTCGAAATTGGAACTTAGAAATGGGTCAACAACTAGAGGAAAGTTGGGTATGTCGGATGAACTAACAAAAAGGGAACTCTAGGTTTTAGGAGTAAACTTAATATCTTCACGGCTAGGGGAGCCACTGCAAACATCAAAATCAGCAGGATTCATAGCAACATGGAGCAATTAACATATAACGACACTTAAACAAGTATTATGCAATCCAAAGGAGGAGCGAAAGTGCTCATTTTCCTTATAACCAAAAGAAGAACAACCTTCAAGAATAAGATGAGCAACAAGAATAAGTAGCACGATCCAGCTACATGGAGGCTCGACAGACCCTAGCTTCGATGGAGATTTAATAATTTTTAAAAGCAATTGAGCAGACCAAATTCAGAAAATAACCTATCGGAGAATAGGGAGATTCCCGCCAAGTAGTTAAAAAAAAATTAGCCGATTCCGACCACTAGGCCAAAATGAAAGCCTCAACAAAGATAGAGCGAGGGAACTACCATACTAGAGATGATGATGAAACAAAGCAAGATCTTCACCTATATCAACATTCAGATTGAAGCAGAAACCCGAAGAAAAGGGCCAAGAAAAGATATCTTTTTATTTTGTGCGAACATATGATAATGGTTTGTCCCTTCATTCGAGGAGAAATTCTTCGGGTATAGTCCCTTGTTAGAGTTTAGAAAGGCGTGTTGGAAATGGTAATTCTATAGCTACAACTCAACTCAAGGACATGATCATAGAGCTCGATATCATAAAAGATTGCATATAAGAAAATTTCTGGTAGAGTGAATTCAAGAAATATTGGATCTCGTTCAGAGAGTAGGTGCATGCAATGGTTTGTGACTCAACATTCATTAAGACCATGCCTATGAAGGTTCTTAAATATGGATGTACATACATAACAAGAGCACGTTGGTACCATACCGATATACTATAGGATTTGGTGGTGCAGGGACATCAATAGGGACAAGGGCACTCCCCTCTTAGCGATAGGTTCTACCAATCCCTCCACCGCTCAATACATTCTCCTACAAAACCCTTGGGCAGTCCCTTCGAAATCAATGGTGGGATCATTCCCTCCTCATGGCTCCAAACTCGCAGATTATGGTATCATGATTACTCATTTTGAGAGTAAGGCTTGGAGAGAAAACTAACTCCCTAACTTGAGCTCTATCGCACGATTGGAGTATCAAAGAAGGTTGAAATTTCTAAATGTCCATGTAGCCCCCTAATTATAGATGTGGTCGACAACACACCGATAAGAAGGGTTCTACTAGACACGGCTCCGAGACATCCTAGGACCACTTTAAAAACCTTAGGCTCTGATACCAAGTTTGTCACGCCCCAAAACCGAGGGACACGACTGACGCTCAACCGGAGGACCCCAGTCAAGCGGACCTGGAATTGCCTTTCCCATCCCACGCGTTACCCCGTGATTTCAATATACATTTTTCATGTGAAATAGCCATTTAGACTTAAGCATAAACTTACAACTTGAATTCATTTCTACTTTTTATCATTACTAACATATGATACCAAATACTTACAAAATACTTACAACATTTACCAACGTGGATCACGATTCCGAACCGTACCATTACTTACCCAAAATACATATGTACACTACCCACATTGTGTCTACGGAGCCTCTACGAATACTAGGAACTTAACCAATACTTGCCGGTGACAAGGCCCCGGCTATACCTTACAATACACAATAAACTCAAAGAAGGTGGCATGAACCACACATGGCCCCGAGAGGAAGTGGGGCTCCCCCGAGAGGAGGCACTACTGTCGGTGAGCTGAATTACCTGCTATGGAACCACCTACAATCATCATAAGAATGTAGCGCCCCCAGAAAAAGGGACGGCAGTACATTTGAATTGTACTGGTATGTATGAACAAACTTTATCCCAAGTACAATCAATAACGCACAGATAAGAGACGGTTAATAGAACCAACAAGCATTGCACAGAAAATAGAAACAACCAACATCAAGAGTCCACAGTACTAGTATGTATTAAGAAACTTCATCCCAAGTACAATCAAGCAATACACAGATAAGAGACATTAATAGGACTCACAAATATTGCACGTAGGAAGAAACAACCAAAATCACAAGTTTCACAATCTCTCATTTCCTATGCAGGATGTATGTGTGTATCTTATAAGGTGCTTTGAGAGCATCAGTTTCGTAGAATTCTGGCTATTTAGGGTTTAGGGAGCGTCATTGTGGTCAGATGATGGATCTGAACCGGACCGTTCATAGTCCAAGTGCCTTTCCTCCGTCGGAACTAAAATACTGAAATCTCGAAACCACGCCCTGAGAATACCTCCCTTCAAGTCATTCATTGCCCCTAAGTGTGGTCGGTGTTATGGATGTGCATACTTGTTACCTTGTGTGGAAGGTCGTGGGAGCATGACCGCGGAAGATTGTATAAGTGTGACATGTAGTCACCTGATTAGTTGAAGTATTAGACCAAGTATAAAGTAGTGTAATATTGCTTAATTGAGAATTTATGCCTGGAAGGCGTTCGACTCAGTTGGTTGTGGATTGTGGGGTTTTTATCCCGGCTATGATGGTTGTTGTTGCATGTTATGAGAAGAAGATGGGTTATTATGGACCCAGGTGAAGCTATTAGCCTAGTACAGTGTGAGCGGGATCAGCTTGAGGGTTGTGAATGGATTCAATGTGGTTGTGGGCTTCACGTGAATTAGGTATGTTCATTTCTGTATAGCGCTCCTTAAGGAGGGGTGTTGAAATATTAGATGTTGTTCCGTATTCATCAAATTTAGGTATATTATGATCGTGTCGTGTGAGTTGTGAAACGGCTTGGTAATTTCTTATGAATTGAGATTCCGCGCAATGATGAGGATATGTGACCGGGATGGCTCTCGAGATTCAGATTTTATATATCGCACCTCAATTGTACTTGAGTTTGTAGCATATGGCTCTACCGGTCTCCCCAATATGGTATTATGCACTTAGCGTTCTTGTGATCGATATTCGATATTTTGTAATGGGGAGCAATTCGTCTCCGTGTATATCTCCTTATGTGAATTTTATGATGGGATCAAGTGGCACACCACCACGGGTATGTTATTTGGATCGGGCTGCACGCCGAAACGGGGTAATGTTAAGTGAGGTTCCAGTATTTATTTTTCTTGTGTTTTGCTTCCTACTTTCTAAGGAAATCCATGTTAGTTACGTAAGTTGAGTAGTCCCTTCATAAGTCATTTCCTTATGTATCATGTTCGAGTTGTGGCCTATTGGCGCGTTGTGGCATCGTGTGAGACTGATGGTCATGTCTGGGGGTGATTTGTTGACTGAGCAGTTCACACTTGGTGAGACGAGATTTATGGATTAGGAATCTGTGCGATAAGATTATGTGGAGTATATCACAAAGACAATTACCATTATTCGGTTCGTAATGAGATGATGATTTTAGTTAAGATTCAATGTTTGGTTAGCTCTACAGTTGGTTAGAAATTTCTACACATCTCCTCCGTTTGTGGTGGTATCACAAACATTATAGCAGGATGTATATATATCATAAGGTGAATTGGGAGCATCAGATTCGTGGAATTTTGGCTATTAAGGTTTAGGGAATGTCATTGTGGTTAGATGATTAATTATGCGGTGCATGGTGCTAATTCAGCAAAGGTATGCAGTCATGTTTTGGTACATCGTGTGGTAGTTGGTACGGTGTGTATATATTGGAAACGGTCCTGACAGAGGATTTCAGATGTTGAAAACCTGGTTCTAAGGCCCATTTGCTAAATAAAAGAGGATATATTCACAATTGTTCGAGAAAGTGTACTCAACTGGATTGTGGTAGCACGGGTAGGTCCACGAGGTGTTAAACAGTGATTTCAGATAACTCCAGAGCAGTTCTTAGCACGTTCGAGGACAAATGTATGTTTAAGTGGGAGAGAATGTAACGACCCGACCAGTCGTTTTGAGATCTAGTGCGTCGTTCAGCCATTTGAGGTCATGAGAAGCTTCGTTTCAGCTATTATGACTCGTAGGTGTGGTCGGAGTTGAATTTCGGGAAGTTCGGAGTCAAATTGGAAGGAAAATTCTCATTTCGTAAGGCTTAAGTTGGAAGAATTGACTAAGATTGGAATTTTGAGTAAACGATTTTGGAATAAGGATCTGAAGGTTCTAGCAGGTTCGTATGATGATTTCGGACTTGGCGTATGTCCGGATCGGGTTTTGGATAACCCGGGAGCGTTTCGGCGTATATCGTGGAAGTTAGTATTTTAGAAGAATTTCATAAGTTTGGGTTGGAAGGCATCTCAGTGTTATAGAGGTCCGTTCGGGATTTCGATTCTGGGAATAACTCCGTATGGTGATTCTGGAGTTGGAAGCGCAATCGGAAGTGAATTCAGATGTCCGGAGGTCATTTTGAAGTCATTTGGCTAAAGATAGAAATTTGAAGGTTTTTGAGAAGTTTGACCGAGAGTTTGACTTTTTGATATCGGGGTCGGATTCCAATTCCGAAAGTTGGAGCAAGCCCGTAATGTCAAATATGACTTGTGTGCAAAATTTGGGGTCAATCGGACGTGATCGTATAGGTTTCGGCATCGGATGTAGAAGTTTGAAATTTCAAAGTTCATAAAGCTTGAATTGGAGTGCGATTCATGATTTTGACGTTGTTTGATGTGATTTGAGGCCTCAAGCGAGTTCGTATAATGTTTTGAGACATGTTGGTATAATTGGTTAAGGTCCCGAGGGCCTCGGGTTGATTTCGGAAGGTTAACGGCATGGATTTCGGACCAAAATAGCTGCTGAAAGTTCTGCCGCAAATCTGTTTTGGGACAACAATTTATGCATCGAGGAACTAACTTTGGAAGTATATATATAAGAATCTATAAGGAATCTCAAAATTTGAAAAACATGAAAGTTGTAGAACTCGAATTCTAGTTTCCAGAAAGTTAAACCATTAATGATTTGGACATTTTATCAGAAAGTTACGATCGATTGAAGATGTCTGGTGGAGCAGTTTTGCCAGAATTTTCTGGTGCATGGAGCCGACTTTAGAAGCTCATATCTCGGAATATATAAAGAGTTGTATGGTGTACAACCTATCAAATTAAATATCTTCGAGTATAGTTTCTATATCTTCCAACCGTTTGTTATTTGGATATTTCAAAAATGGAGTTATGGGTGTTTTAACAGAAGGTGTTCAACAAGGGAAAATTGTAATAGGATGTACAACCTGCACAGCGCAAGCGCAAGGTACAACTTGATGAAGCATGGGCAAATTGTTTTAAACACGAATTTTGGCCCATTTCTTTCATTTCTTTCATTTGGCTTGGATGATTTTGGAGAGCTCAAGAAGGGATTTTCACCAAGCAACACAAGGTAAGTGAGTTCTTCCTATTTTTGACTTAAATATGTGATCTTATATGGATTAAGACATGGAATATTTGTATAAATTTTGGATTTTTGGGGAAGACCTAGAACTTGGAATTTTGGACTTTTACCATGAATTTGAGCATGGAAATTGTAACAAATTGTATATTTGAGTTAGTAAAGTTATGGGTAAAATTTATCTTCGAGAAATTTCGGAATCCGGGCACGTGGGCCCGAGGGCATTTTGGTCAATTCTTTGAGCGGAGATGGGAGTTTATATAATCTGAATGTTTAACAAATATTTGAGTCTATTTTCATTGGTTTATCATTATTTGAATAGTTTGGGGACGTAGCGCATCCATTGAAGTCGTCTTAGAGGCTTGGAAGCCGGGTATGAATCTTCGGAGCGAGGTGAGCCTCCTTTTTAACCTTGTAAGAGGGAATTGTCCCCATAAGTCTTCTATATGCTGTGTGTAATTGTTTTTTTTGGNATGGAGCTTCGGAGCGAGGTGAGTCTCCTTTCTAACCTTGTAAGAGGGAATTGTCCCCATAGGTGTTCTATATGATTTGTGTAATTGTTTGTGGGGGGCTACGTACGTACCGAGTGACGAGAGTCCGTACGTAGCGGCTATTATTGTTATGCCCAGGTAGTTAGGCCCCACATCATGCCCTGTGTTCTTCTCGTAATGAATTGTATGTTATGAAACCTTGTTATATATAGTTTTGTTTCTCTGAGATTTATGGAATTTAAATAACATAAAAAGGAATTGTTTTATGGAAAATAATATGAAAGGAATTGTTTTACGGGAAGTAATATGAAAGAAATTGTTTATGGAAAGTATTATGAAAAGACAAGAATATTGTGTGTGCATGTGACCGCTTCGCAATTTACAATCCGCGAGCGAGCGAAGTGTGTTTTCCCCCACTCTTATGGGACCAGGTCGTACGCCACGACGGATTTAAAGATACTCTTATGGGACCACGCCTCACGCCACGGCGGATTTAAAGATACTCTTATGGGACCGGGCCGTACGCCATGGCGGATTTAAAGATACTCTTATGGGACCAGGCCGTACGCCACGGCGGATTTAAAGATACTCTTATGGGACCGGGTCGTACGCCACGGCGGATTTAAAGATACTCTTATGAGAGCGGGTCGTACGCCACTACGGATTTAAAGATGCACTTATGGGACAGGCCATTCGATCCTCGGTAGTGCATACATATGATAATTCAGCATATATGTAAGAGTCAGCACTCGAGTCGCAGTTATGATTCGCGATCCAGGGAAGCTTTATGATTTATTTGAAAGGTGCACTTATGGGACGGGTTGTTCGATCCTCGGCAGTGCACAGTTTATTTTGATTGTTGGTTCGGGCCGAACGACCCTCGGCATACATACTGTTACGCGGCGCCTTCCTGAGATGCTTTGGAAGGGCGACGTAAGGCTAAGCAACCAATGTCAGGGTGGTTGCTGTCCGCCAAATGAGGTCCCCGCCACACGCTAGACTAGATTGTCAGTGCCGTGTGGGAAAACCAATGCCAACAATT
>ML247006.1:19376-33705 GCA_005239495.1 Nicotiana undulata
ATATGATATACCACTTGTGACTTAAATTGTTAAATTGATTTAAGGACGTAAATTGTTAAATGATTTCATGGATAAGGACTTGACAGATATTTGAGGAAAGATGAAGAAGAAAGTACTTATTTTCTTACTTTCAGAAATTACTCTGATTTAAGTGCCTTATATTTATATTTGCTGCTTAACTGCCTTCACATGCCTACTGCTTTCATCATATTTTGTCACACTTATACTGTTGGACCTTAGTGAGTGTCAAGTCGACCTCTCGTCACTACTTCTTCGAGATTAGACGGGATACTCACTGGGTACATATATGTTTATGTACTCATACTACACTTGCTGCCATTTTGTTGCACATGTACCTTTATAGTATAGTGATTGAATTGGAGACTCATACGGGCTGCATTCATCCGGAGGCGTTTCGCAGCTGACAGAGTCCCCCTTCTATGTATTTACATTTATCTTTATAGTCTTTGTCCAATTTGTTCCTCGGACAAGCGTTGTATAATTGTATAAATTCTTAGAAGTTTCTCATGTACTTGTGTTACCAGGTTCTGGGGGCGTGATGAGGTCTATCTTATTAAACTAAATTGATTTCCTGTCGTGTTTAATTCACGAAAGTTAATTCATTTTGATTATGAAATCCAGAAAAAGGAAACGATTTCGAAGATGTTAAAGAGGAAAGTATCTCAACTTATTGAGGGGTGGCTTGCTTGATAGTGGTGTCCGGCGCCATCACGACCTATAGATTTTGGGTCGTGACATCGACAATCCTCTCAACAATACCACGTGTGTTGAAACATAACAACACTATAAAATGACTTTCACAACCTGTGACCATATGCCTCAACATTGTCTTAAAATAGTTTTAATACCATAACCACGCATAGCCCTCGGCTCAATAACACAGAATACAACAACAACAACAACAATGACATGACTTGATAATACGACAAGTAAATCAACTCAAGAACTTCAACACAAAGAAATGGAAGAACAAGATCACAAAGAAAGACTTAATAGGGAATAATGGTCTTAACAAGAATAGCTCAACAAAGGGGGGAGGGGGGGGGGAGATGCTGTGCAACAATGATTCCACATAGTTACAACTCGACGATTAGAGATATAACATGATTCAATGATTCCAATAAGGATAAGTTAACAATGAAAGGGGTAACAACACTTCAATTAAGGTTAAGCAATTTACGAAAGGGACAATGATACTTTTTATTCAGGTTAAGCAATTACAGAGAAGACAACATACTGCAACTAAGGTTAAGCAATTAGGGGAAGTCAACATGGCAATAAAAGAGGCAACAACTTCAGTTAAGGCACGTAAGAGTTTAATTGGCAATAAGGGTAGAACATGAATCAATTATCCAAATAATATATGTAAGGAAGAATATAGTAAATAGAGGATTTAACATGATAAAACAACTTCATATCTAATGAACATAAGAACCTAAGAGCCCAAAACGGTAAAATTTCAAGAATTAAGCCCGAGTACGTACTCCTCACCTCGCGTACACGGCCTTCACATGACAAAATTAGCACACATGACTCAAATCCTAAGGGGTAATTTCCCTACAAAGAGATAGGTAAGATACTTACCTCAAAGTAGCTAGATCGATACTCTAAAATGACCTTCTCATGTGAGACAACCTCCCGACGGCTCAAATATAGCCAAAATAATTACATATCATGAATAAATAGAATAGGAAACAAATTCGGATAATAAGCTTCAACCTTTAACAAACCTAAAATGCCAATCCAAAAGTCAACCCATGGGCTCACACCTCGGAACTCGATAAAATTCATAAAAGCCGAATACCCACTCTGATACGAGTCCATATCAAATTTATCAAGTTCCAATATCGAATCGCTCTTCAAATCCTCATTTTACATTTTTCAAAACTTTTATTGTCACGACCCAAATTCCCAACCCTCGAGATCATGATGGCGCCTAACACCACACTTGCTAGGCAAGCCAATGTTAGAACTTAATTAAACATTTTCTTTGAATATTTACTTAAACCCGAATAAACAATTTAAAATAAATACAAAATCAAATACTTTCCAATAATATATATCACAAATAATGTTTGGAATAATAAACGAACCACGAGCTAATAATAATCATAAAACTACCCCAGGGTCTAGTGTCACAATTCACGGACTACTAAAGAATACTACAAATAAATGAGCGGAAAGAAATGAATTTCTGTTTTGAATGAAAGAAAACAGTATCTAAATAAATAGGAGAAGACTCCAGGAATCTGCGGACGCCAACACATCTACCTCGTATCTCCTCGTAAATGCTTAACTATGCTCAAAGGATCATCTTTGACCGTAACCTAGATCTGCACAATAAGTACATAGTGTAGTATCAATACAACCGACCTCATGTACTGAGTAATTGCCGAGCCTAACCTCGACGAAGTAGTGACGAGGATACGGCGGGGCATTTATAACGTAACCTGTGAAAAATTTATAATAAAGCAAGAAAGAAATTCTAAACTAAACAAAATCAATATTCCGTAACAATAAATAAAATAACTAAGCCACCTTTTCCAGGTCTCAGCTATAACCAATTCTCACATAAGTTTCCAAATTCCCAAATTTCACTTTAAAATAACCATAAGTGCATAATATGAAAAATAATAGAGTAAAATAGAAAGTTTTCCATTCCTTGTGTTTAAAATCAGTAAATCGTAAATGTTCTCCCTTATTGCTCCTTGTTGCGGTGCGCAACCCGCTCCCACCTGTCCACCCTTATTGCTCCTCCCTATATATATATATCACCCGTATTTCTCCTGTTACGACGTGCAACCCGATCCCACCTGTCCACTCTTATAACTCCTTGTTGCGGCGCGCAACCCGGTCCCACCATACAATTACATCACTTTATTTATAAAATATTTCACAATTCAGGTCAATCCATTTCATAATATTTTTGTCTCAACAATTGTAAACACAAAACTGTGCTACTAATAAATTTCATAAATTATCATTTCACAATGAAACCGGACCGAAGTGTATATATATATATATATATATCGCAGAACACTGTCAATCAGCTCAACTCTTCATATATCACAATGAATCCAAGGTACACAACTAACACTTCCAAATTTCTTGAAACAATACTTAACAACAAGTTGATGAAAACAGGTAGATATGGAAGCATCAAAATCATGCAAACAATTAAGCCAGGAATCAAATAGTTGGGAATAGGGAAGGGATCATGTTCAACAATTAATTTAGTGGTGCATAGATACTCGTCACCTCACCTATACACCACACACATGCAAATTCACATAGCATTTAGGTTGGGGATTCTTACTCCCTCAAGTCAAGGTTAAGCCAAGAACTTTCCTCAATTCAACAGGCCACTCACTACTCAATCACAACTTTTCCTTTATAATTTGCCTTCAATTCACTCGTATCTAATCATAATTGAGTTTAATATCATTAATTATTGCTAGAGGAAATTAACTTTATTGAAAAATCATGGGTTTCCTAAGTTTTCCCAAAAATCCCTAATTCTACCACGAAGAATTCTAGATTCTATGTTGAAATCTTGTAAAAAGTAGTTAAGGATTGAAAGAGATGAGTTAGAAATCACTTACCTATGATTTGGGGAAGAAAATATTTTGCAAAAATCGCCTCTTCCATTCTAGGGTTTTGGTATATTTGAAAAGTGGTAAAATAATAAAAAGTCATGTATTTATACACGCGCCTCATGCCTGGTCACCGCTGTCAGCGGAAAATGGGGCACGGCGGCAGAATGGAGGCTTCAAGAACCGTGGTCAGCGGAATTCGGGGCACTGCAGCAGAACATGGTCCGCGGCCGCGGAATTCCAAGAGCTGTCGCGCTTCCAGGTTCAGAGACTTGCAACCTGCAACTTTTTTTAACTCCAGTTATTTTTCTAAGTATCAAAACACTCTGTGGCTTACTCGAAACTCACCCGAGCCCTCGGGGCTCCAAAGTAAACATGCACGTAAGTCTAAAAATATCATATGGGCTTGCTCGTGCGATCAAATCATTGAAATAACATCAAAAACTACGAATTTAACTTCAACATCAAGATTTTCCTCAAGAACACTTAAATTTAACTATTTCTCAACCGGACGTTCAAATCACGTCAAATCAATTCCGATTCTCATCAAATTTCACAAGTACGACTTTCACATTATAACAAACCCGTACCGGGCTCAGGAACGAAAATACGGGCCCGATACCAATGAGTTCAAACAATAATCATTTCTTTATTTCCTTTAAAATTTCTGCATAATAATTTTCTTCAAAAATTATTTTCTAAGGCTAGGGACCTCGGAATTCAATTCCGGGCGGACCTCCCGGGATCATCAGAACACAGATCCGGGTTAGTTTACTCAAAATATTGACAAAAGTCAACTAAAACCAAATTTTAACTCTAAAAATTATTGTTTTCTCATATTTTCACATAGAAGCTTTCCCACTTCACGCTCAGATTGCGCACGCAAATCGAGATAATTAAAATTAGTCTTTTTAAGGTTAATGAGCTTGGAATGGAGTCTAAATTTATAAAATAACCCTTTGGGCCATCACATTTATAAAATTCCCATTTCCTTCCATTTAATTCACTAGTTTAATGATAAAAACAAAGATAAAATCATGAAATCAAATAAATCCAGGTAAAGGTCACTTACACCAAACAACCACGTGAAGAACTTCACAAACGTCGCCAAAATCCGAAGTCTACACTCAAAATATGATTAAAATTGTTAACCCCCAAATTATAACCTTTCAGTTCAGCATCTCCGGTTTTCCGGACAGGATTTGTGCACCTGTGCAATCGTATTTGTGAGTAAATTCCCACATCTACGTATTTCCTCTCAACAGCCAACCCTCGCAGCTGCAGAAATTCTTCCGCTTCTTTGCAAATCGCAGGTGCGAGGCACAATTGCTTATGCACAACTAGCTCGCTTTTGCGCTCCAAGTCATCGCTTCTGCGGCTTTGCAAACGTGCCCTGGAATCCGCTTCAGCGGCCTTCTCCAACCAGCCCAGCTTTCGCTTCTGCGTTCCCTTTCTCCGCACCTATGAGCCATGCATCTGTGTGCCTAGTGGTCTGCATGTGCGACCACACCAGAAGTTCTGCCAATGGCCTTAACCAAAAATGACCGTAAACCATCCGAACCTCGTTTGAAACTCATCCGAGCCACCCGGGACCCTGTTCGAATATACCAACAAGTACTAAAACATAATGCGGACCTAATCGAGGCCTCAAATCACATCAAATAATATCCAAACTACGAATAAAACTTATGAATTTTCAAATCTTCCAACTTTCAAAACTCGTGTCGAATCATATTAAATCAACCCGGAATGACATCGAATTTTGCATGCAAGTCCCAAAGGACATACCAGAGCTAATACAACTTATGGAATCACCATCCAAGCCCGATACCAACCAAGTTCACTCCTGGTCAAACCTCACAATATTCCAAAACTTCAACATTCCGATTTTCGCCAAAATGCTTCAAATTATCCTACGAACCTCCAAATCCAAATCCGGATGCACGCCCAAGTACAGAAGCACCGTACGAAGCTATTGGAAACATTGAAATTTCATTTTAGAGTCGTGTACACAAAAGTCAAACTCCAGTCAACTTTTACCGCTTAAGCTTCTAAAATAAGAAATCTTATTCCAAATTGATCTCGAATCATCCGAAAATCAAACTCGACCCCACATGCAAGACATAACACATAATACGAAGCGACTTGAGATATTAAGCCGCCGAACGGGACGCTAACTCTCAACACGACCAGTGGGGTCGTTACAACACTAGCTAAAATGACTCAATAACCCTCCACAAAGTGACAATAGTAGTCCGCCCACATACGCAGGGAAAAACATACTGCACCATATTTATAGCATCTCCATAACTCGTTGGTGCACAACTGATATCGTATGCTCGACATTGCGTAAATTGAGTAGGAAGGAACTGAAGATATAAGCTTCATCCGAAATCCAATTGCACGATAAGGAATCAAAAAAAGGGAAGTTCTCCTAACAACCCTGTAGATTCTTGAACATAAACATAGACGTCTTCGTACAGATCCGCAAAACTCTACTAGACTTGCTCATGATTCGTGAGACTTAGGTTAACCTAGTGCTCTGATACCAAGCTGTCACTACCCAAATCCCACTTTAGACCGTGATGGCATTCAATGCTATCGTTAGGCAAGCCAATAATTTAAATTTATACGCTGATATATAAATCAAGCGCATATCGAAATAAATAATAAAATAAATAACCGAAACGTTCATTTTTATAATAAAATACAGATATTAATTTAAAGATTCGAATATAGTCAAATATTATATAGATACATGATGGAATACTACCAAGAAAAGGAATCTAAATCCTCAAACCCTGGTGTCAAAAGTGCATGAGCATCTACTAGAGTGTACAATACTACTACAACAACTATCTGGAATAGGAAATAGACATAATATAGTAAATGAATAAGACGAGGACTCCGTGCGACTGCGGATCGTGACACAAAATGCAACTCACTGCAAGTCTCCTCAGTAGTTGCGCCTATGTGCCTAGATACAAACGAAACGAGCAAACACAAAACTTTCATAAATACCTTTATTCATAGAAGCACTAGGGGTGCATATGTTCTTGATACCCCATGTGTCTTATTATTACATCTTCGATTCATGGGTCTTAGAAAAATACGTAGTTGATAAAGTTTATCTGAAGGCATATTGATC
Organism: Nicotiana undulata; assembly: GCA_005239495.1. NCBI lineage: Eukaryota > Viridiplantae > Streptophyta > Magnoliopsida > Solanales > Solanaceae > Nicotiana > Nicotiana undulata. The sequence continues at coordinate 26,139 of ML247006.1, forward strand.
TTATGACATTCCGAGAAATCTTATTAACGTACTTCTTATGCATTTGATTCGTTTATACATGTAGATTTACCCATGATCAGATGACATTATATATGCGTATATTATATGTATATGGGATATGAGAAAGGGTTATGGCGTTATATACGCACCAATACCTGATCAGTTGGTATAAGTTGATGAATTCGCCCATAGAGGCCGAGATTATAGGATGGGATGCCCTTAGAGGCTTGATAATATTATGTACACCTATTCCTATGCATGATATGACATTTATAAGCATATGCATGACATTATAAATGTTTCAGGATTCACAAAGTTATTTAGACTTACAGGTGGAATTCTCTACTCGATGTTTCCTTTATGTCTTTTATGTATTGATTTTTATGCCATACATATTCAGTACATTATTCGTACTGACGCCCCTAATTCTCGGGGCCTCCGTTTCATGCCCACGGGTGCAGTTAGACAGGCTGAAGGTCCCCTATCTTAGGATCCTTTCCTAGCAAGACTTGGTGTGCTTCACTTGATCCGGAGTTGTTATTAGTTTTGGGTACTCTATTCTTGTACATAGATTTGGGTACGATGGGGACCAGTCCGTCCTTTATACAGTTGTACACTCTATTAGAGGTCTATAGAAAGTCATTTATAGTTGGATAGTATGTGGCATTGTCGGCTTCTAGTTTTGGATATATAGTTGTCTATAGAAGCCTTGTCGGCTCGCCCTACCATTTTTCCGCATGTATATGTATATATGTCTTTTGGACATATTTTCCTCACGTATGTTATTTACGTGATTTTGCAGTATGTTGACAGGTGTTATTTATGACCTACACTTAATTCATGTTAATATCTTGACACATGCTTAGGGGTGTTCGACTGGTAGGACTCAGGCACTCGTCGTGGCCCTTCGGTTTGGGTTGTGACAACAAGTTAGTTAGATTTTCAAGTGTAAACTATTATATGTTATCAATCTGTATTGCTGTAAAATAAATAAAATAATAAACTTACTGAAAAATAAAAACATAAAGTAAGTAGAACTAGAACGTCAAAATAAATTATGGAAAAACAATATAGGAATAAATCGAGCCCATTGAATACACAGTGTGTCCTTAAGGAAATTATTCCCCTCAAGTACCCGAGGTTTTGGAATATATCCTCCCAGGATAGAACGATTTAAACCAGAGTGTTGGTACCAAAAACGCCGATGAACAACGAACCACTCGAAGCCTGTAAAACACGTTGGAATTTTTATGTGCAGAATAAGAAGAAGAAGATCAGAAAATTTCATAAGTAAATATTCTGGGATTTGTCAGGACCCGAAATCCCACCTTCGGGCCATGACTGCATCTAACGTTGAACCCGCTAGACAAGCCAACGTTTGAACTAAATAAAACTCATTAACAACTAAAACGAACCAGATAACTAAGGCATCGATGTTCAACAATATGAAGGTTAACAAATTACCAAAAATAATACAGCAACTTCGAAATAAATCCCATATACAAATCCCAGAACTGGTGTCACATACTGACGAACTGTCTAAGAGAATACTAAAAACAAAGGTCTGAAAATAAGTACATAGGACTGTCTTTGAAATATAAAACAAGACAGAGCTGAAAGTGAAGAGTAGAAGGTGACACAAAGGCCCACGAACGTCTGTGGGTCTACCTCGATGTCTCCTGTATTAACTGATGAGATGCTCCGACCGTCAGTGATCAACGGTCCGGCTGCATAGTCTGCACGACATAAAGAAGTGCAGGTCTAGCATCAGCACAATCGACCCCATGTACTGAGTAAGTGCCGAGCCTAACCTCGGCGAAGTTGTGACGAGGGTAGGACCGACAACAATATATGTACCTGTGAAATTCTATATAATTAACGGGAAAAATGTCGAAGTAAATAAGCAGGTAAGACAGATACGAGGAGAACATGCTGGGGAAAAAGGGGCAAAAAAATGCTAGCACGGTATAATAGGGTAATAACTGAAATATAAAGATAAAGGCAGGAATTTAACTTCTCAAACAGATAATGAACAACACTCGGCACGGAATGTCCCCTCGTGCATAACCTCACAATCACTCGGCACGGAATGTCCCCTTGTGTGTATATAACAACACTCGGCACGGAATGTCCCCTCATGCATAACTTCACAATCACTCGGCACGGAATGTCCCCTCGTTCGTATATAATAACACTCGGCACGGAATGTCCCCTCGTGAGTATATAATAATCAGTGATCAACACAGCATGTCCCCTCATGTGATAAGTAACAAACAGTCAGCACGGCATGTCCCCTCGTGCGACAAATAATAAACGATCAACACGGCATATCCCCTCGTGTGATAAATACTAAACGATCGGCATGGCATGTCCCCTCGTGCAATAAATAATGACACAAAGCAACAATATCATGTGAAAGTCAAAATTAAGAAGTCTCAAGTGCATGGGAATACTCAATAAGATTATACTGTCCCGGCAAGGAGAAATCATCAATTACAAACTCAACAAATGCCCGACAAGGGTCTCAGCTATAACCAACCTCGCATCATAAATACAATTTCAACAGTGTAAGCCTCAACTGAACAAATAACTCAATAACTCCCCACGTCATGAAACAACTTCAAGGCATCACTTCTAAATCACCAATTACTCATAGTGCGGAGAATATTAAGAACACAGTAAGTTTCATCACAATTGACTCACGGGCATGCTTGACCGCAACATATAGGCACTCGTGACCACGCCTATACGTTTGACATGAATTACACATAGCAAATAAGACTCTATACCTAATCCCTCAAGCTAAGGTTAGGCCAAACACTTACCTCGGCTCCAAAAATGCAAGTCAAGCCTCAATCACAGCCTTTCCTTTAGAATCCGACTCCGGAACGGTATTATCTAGACATAATCAACCCAAGTATATCAATAATGGCTCAATAAATCAAACCCATAGCCTAATTATTTATTTCAAAGCATTCTTCCTAAGATTCCAAAATTTGACCCCGGGCCCGCTTGGTCCAAACACGAGGCTCGGACCAAAACCCGATCACCCATAACCCCACGAGTTAGAATATATAATTTGTTTTAAGATTCGACCCCAAATTGAGGTTGAATCACCCAAAATTCTCAAAAACCCAACTCTACCTAAAATCCCTAATTCCTATTTTGATTCCATATTTTTAGCCCTAGATTCTAGTGATTAGTTGATGAAAATAAGAGCAAAATGATGTTAACAATACTTACCTATGGAGCTATGGAGGAAAAGTTCTTCAAAATTCGCCTAGGGGGGATGGAGAGGAGGAAGAGTTGTGAAAAATTGGAGAAATCCCGAAATGGTTCTGTTTTTGGGTTATTAAAATCACTGGAGGGATTTACCCTTCGCGTTAGCTGGCCACTGGCCGCGTTCGCGAATGGTTGGCAGTTGGGACTTATGCGTTCGCGGAACCAGTGCCGCGTTCGCGTAGGTCTGACTCCCTAACCTTCCGCGTTCGTGTGCCTCTTCCCGTGTTCGCGAAGAACAACCTACCTGACCCCAGACCCATCCTATAATACTACGCGTTCGCGAGAGGGGCGTCGCGTTCGCGTAGAACAGTTCCCCCCATAGCTCCGCGTTCGCGCCCGTACCCTTGCATTCGCATAGAACAAAACCCAAGCCACACTATTTACCCTTCGCGTTCGCGAGCCCTTGGCCGCGTTCGCGAAGGGTATCACACCAGACATTAGAAAACCTGCAACATCACACCAGATTTTTCATGTTTTCACACCCCATTAGCTACCCGAAACTCACCCGAGCCCTTGGGGCTCAAAACCAAAAACACACACGACTCCCAAAACATCTTACAAACTTTTTCAAGCATTTAAATCACCAAAATATCATCAAGAACATCGAATCAAACCTCAAAACACTTAGAATTTTCTCAAACTTCATAAACTTCTAAATTTCTCATTTTTAATCCGAATCACGTCGTTTCAAGTCCGTTTCACACCAAATTTCACAGATAAGACAAATAACATATAATAAACCTGTTCCGGGCTCCGGAACCTTAATACGGGCCCGGTAACATGGTTTTCACTTAATAATTCATTTTCAAATTCCTTCATTATTTCCAGAAAACAATTTCCTTTAAAAATTCATTTCTCGGGCTTGGGACCTCGGAATTCGATTCCGGGCATACGCCCAAGTCCCATATTTTCCTACGGACCCTCCGGGATCGTCACATCATAGGTCCGGGTCCGTTTACCAAAAATGTTGACCAAAGTCAACTTTATTCATTTAATTATTATAAATTCTATTTTTCATCCAATTTTAATATAAAGACTTCCCGGCAACACGCCTGGGCTGCGCACGCATATCAAGGTGAGATTAACGGAGGCTTTCGTGGCCTCAGAACACAGATTTAGCTAGGATTACTTAGGATGACCTTTTGGGTCATCATAATCTCCACCTCTAAAATAAACGTTCGTCGTCGAACGGACATAGAAAAGTACCTGAGTCTTAGAAAAGATGGGGGTAACGACTCCTCATATCGGACTCGGAATCCCAAGTAGCTGCCTCAGCAGGCTGAACTCTCCACTGAACACGGACCGAAGGATAACTCTTCGACCTCAACTGGCGAACCCGCCTATCTAATATGGCTACTGGTTCCTCCTCATAAGTTAGATCCTTGTCCAACTAGACACCGCTGAAGTCAAGAACATGACATGGATCCACAATATACTTCCGGAGCATGGATACATGAAACACTGGATGTACTTTGGGCAAGGGGTTTGGGGATCGCACCTGCGAGGCTGGGACCGCAGGGGCGGTCCCGCACCTGCGGCTGGGCAACCGCACATGCGGTCACACCAGCAGTGGTATTTTTGCTGGTTTTTGGCCTCGCGCGGGGTCCGGGAGGCACCTGGGCCCACCCGAGCCTCCGTCCAAAAATACCAACAAGTCCCAAATCATTAAACGGACGTTCTCGAGCTCACGGAACACTCAATACAACGCTAAAACTCAAAATCACCCTCCAAAACCTCTGAATTCAAAACTTAAGAACTTTGAAATTCTATAATGCACTTCAACGCGCCGAACCGGCCTAAACCACTCAGAATGACTTCAAATTTTTCAGATAAGTTATAAACGACACAACGGAACTATTCCCGGTCTCGAAATTTCATTCGGACCTCGGGAACATAAAATCACTTCTCAAGCCACATTTCACATTCTTTAGAAACCCCACAAGTTCATTAACTACATTTTTTTCCTCACTTGGACCTGAAACCAATCAAATCAAACCCGTTTACACCAAATCTCACAGATAGGACAAACAACATTTAATAAACCTGTTCCGGGCTCCGGTACCATAACACGGGCCCGGTAACAAGGTTTTCACATAATTATTCACTTTCACATTCCTTTATTATTTTCAGAAAACAATTTTCTTTAAAAATTCATTTCCCGGGCTTGGGGCCTCAGAATTCAATTTCAGGCATACACCCAAGTCCCATATTTTCCTACGGACCCTCCGGGACCGTCACATCACGGGTCCGGATCCGTTTACCAAAAATATTGACCAAAGTCAACTTTATTCAATTATTCAATTAAAAAATCCCATTTTTATCAAATTTTCACATGGAAGTTTCCCGGCTACCTGCTCGGGCTACGCACGCATATCGAGGTGATATTAACGGAGGCTTTCGAGGCCTCGGAACACAGATTTAGCTGGAATTACTCAGGATGACCTTTTGGGTCATCACACGGGTGCTGAGAATATTGACCCTGGAATTGTCCCTGTCGACCAGAATGGCCACCCTGATAGCTCTGAATCGGCGGTGCACTGATGGGAGCTGAAGGTGCACTGCGGGATACCTGGAGTGCTGACGGGTAAGGCCTGGGAGGATGACCTCTACCAAAGGGATCTCTGCCTCCAGATGAGGCACCACTGAAACTGCCGAAATGACGAGGTCTCTTGCCAGACCCCTGACCACCACCCTGGGATAATACCATCTCAATGCGTCTGGCCACATTAGCTGCATCCTGAAAGGAGATATTAGTACCCGTCTCTCTGGCCATCTGAAGTCTAATGGGCTGAGCTAGACCCTCAATAAATCTCCGAACTCTTTCCCGATCAGTGGGGAGTATCATAATGGCATGCCTGTCCAGAGTAATGAACCTGGTCTCGTACTGAGTGACGGACATGGAGCCTTGCTGCAGACGCTCAAACTGCCTCCGAAGATCCTCTCTCTGAGTAATTGGATGGAACTTCCCCAAGAATAACTCAGAGAACTGACCCCAAGTCAGAGGTGCAGACCCAGCTGGTCTGGTCAAGCAGTAATCTCTCCACCAAGTCTTGGCGGTGCCAGCAAGACGAAATGTAGAAAAATCTACTTCATTGGACTCCACAATGCCCATGTTCCGAAGAACCTCATAACAACTATCAAAATAATCCTGGGGATCCTCTGATGGTGTACCAATAAATGTAGTAGTGAACAACTTGGTGAACCGATCCAACCTCCACAAAGCGTCTGCTGACATGGCTGCTCCCTCAACTGCTGGTGCCACAATACCCGACTGAAATACTTCGGCCGTCTGAGGTGCCGGAGTCTGGAACTGTTTGGCAAACTGCTCTGGCGTATGAATAGCAGTAGTCTGGGTCCCTCCCCCAGCCTGAGATCTAGATGGTGCAGTAGGAAGGAGACCGGCCTGGGCCACACTCTCCATGAGTCCTACTAAGCGGACTAGAGCATCCTGAAGCACTGGGGTGGCAATGAACCCCTCTAGGACCTGAGCCGGTCCAACTGGGACTGTCGAAGTAGGAAACTCACCGGCAAAGTCTACCAGTGGGTCCTCTACTGGAGCTGCTGCTCTATCCTTGCCTCGGCCTCTAGCACGCCCACGGCCTCGGCCCCTCGTAAGAGCTGCAATAGGAGGATCAGGCTATTGGTCGGTCGATGAGGAAGCGCGTGTTCTCACCATCTGCGAGAGAGTAAAATAGAGACTCAATTAGTATTCAGAATTCAACTAGCGCGACAGAGAATGAAAGATGTGAAGTTGTTCCTAACTCTGCAGCCTCTGGGGGATATGTACAGACGTCTCCGTACCGATCCCTCAGATTCTACCAAGTTTGTTCGTGAGTTGTGAGACCTAAGCAACCTAGGGCTCTGATACTAACTTGTCACGACCCGAAATTCCACCTTCGGGCCATGATTGCGTCTAACATTGAACCCGTTAGACAAGCCAACATTTGAACTAAATAAAACGCATTAACAACTAAAACGAACCAGATAACTAAGGCAATGATGGTCAACAATATAAAGGTTAACAAATTATCAAAAATAATATAGAAACTTTGAAATAAATCCCATATACAAATCCCAGAACTGGTGTCACATACTCACGAACTGTCTAAGAGATTACTAAAAACAAAGGTCTAAAAATAAGTACATAGGACTGTCTTTGAAATATAAAGTAAGACAGAGCTGAAAGTGAAGAGTAGAAGGTGACGCCAAGGCCCACGAACGTCTGCGGGTCTACCTCGATGTCTCCTGTATGAACTGATGAGATGCTCCGACCGTCAGTGATCAC
>ML247006.1:33889-62426 GCA_005239495.1 Nicotiana undulata
GTATATAATAATCAGTAATCAACACGGCATGTCCCCTCATGTGATAGGTAACAAACAGTCAGCATGGCATGTCCCCTCGTGCGACAAATAATAAACGATCAATACGGCATGTCCCCTCGTGTGATAAATACTAAACGATCGGCACGACATGTCCCCTCGTGCAATAAATAATGACACAAAGCAACAATATCATGTGAAAGTACACATTAAGAAGTCTCAACTGCATGGGAATACTCAATAAAATTCTACTGTCCCGGCAAGGAGAAATCATCAATTACAAACTCAACAAATGCCCGACAAGGGTCTCAGCTACAACCAACCTCGCATCAGAAATACAATTTCAACAGTGTAAGCCTCAACTGAACAAATAACTCAATAACTCCCCACGTCATGAAACAGCATCAACGAATCACTTCTAAATCACCAATTACTCATAGTGCGGAGAATACTAAGAACACAGTAAGTTTCATCACAACTGACTCACGGGCATGCTTGACCGCAACATATAGGCACTTGTGACCACGCCTATACGTTGGACATGAATTACACATAGCAAATAAGACTCTATACCTAATCCCTCAAGCTAAGGTTAGGCCAAATACTTACCTCGGCTCCGAAAATGCAAGTCAAGCCTCAATCACAGCCTTTCCTTTATAATCCGAATCCGGAACGGTATTATCTAGACATAATCTACCCAAGTATATCAATAATGGCTCAATAAATCAAACCCGTAGCATCATTATTTATTTGAAAGCATTCTTCCTAAGATTCCAAAATTTGACCCCGGGCCCGCTTGGTCCAAACACGAGGCTCGGACCAAACCCGATCACCCGTAACCCCACGAGTTAGAATATATAATTTGTTTTAAGATTCGACCCCAATTGAGGTTGAATCACCCAAAATTCTCAAAAACCTAACTCTACCAAAAATCCCTAATTCCTACTTTGATTGCATTTTTTTAGCCCTAGATTCTAGTGATTAGTTGATGAAAATAAGAGGAAATGATGTTAACAATACTTACCTATGGAGCTATGGAGGAAAAGTTCTTCAAAATTCGCCTAGGGGGGATGGAGAGGAGGAAGAGTTGTGAAAAATGGGAGAAATCCCGAAATGGTTCTGTTTTTGGGTTATTAAAATCACTGGAGGGATTTACCCTTCGCGTTCGCGGGCCACTGGCCGCATTCGCGAAGGGTTGGCAGCTGGGACTTATGCGTTCGCGGAACCAGAGCCGCGTTCGCGTAGGTCTAACTCCCTAACCTTCCGCGTTCGCGTGCCTCTGCCCGCGTTCACGAAGAACAACCTACCTGACCCCAGACCCATCCTATAATACTACGCGTTCGCGAGAGGGGCGTCGCATTCGCGTAGAGCAGTTCCCCCCATAGCTCCGCGTTCGCGCCCGTACCCCTGCATTCGCGTAGAACAAAACCCAAGCCACACTATTTACCCTTCGCGTTCGCCAGTCCTTGGCCGCGTTCGCGAAGGGTATCACACCAGACATCAGAAACCTGCAACATCACACCAGATTTTTCATGTTTTCACACCCCGTTAGCTACCCGAAACTCACCCGAGCCCTCGGGGCTCAAAACAAAAAACACACACGACTCCCAAAACATCTTATGAACTTATTCAAGCATTTAAATCACCAAAATATCATCAAGAACATCGAATCAAACCTCAAAACTCTTAGAATTTTCTCAAACTTCATAAACTTCTAAATTTCCCATTTTTAATCTGAATCACGTCGTTTCAAGTCCGTTTCACACCAAATTTCACAGATAAGACAAATAACATATAATAAACCTGTTCCGGGCTCCGGAATGTTAATACGGGCCCGGTAACACGGTTTACACTTAATAATTCATTTTTAAATTCTTTTATTATTTCCAGAATACAATTTTCTTTAAAATTTCATTTCTCGGGCTTGGGACCTCGAAATTCGATTCCGGGCATACGCCCAAGTCCCATATTTTCCTACGGACCCTCCGGGACTATCACACCACGGGTCCGAGTCCGGGTCCGGGTCCGTTTACCAAAAATGTTGACCAAAGTCAACTTTATTCATTTAATTATCATAAATTCTATTTTTCAACCAATTTCAATATAAAGACTTCCCGGCTACATGTACGGGTTGTGCACACATATCGAGGTAAGATTAATGGAGGATTTTAGGGCCTCGAAACACAGATTTAGCTAGAATTACTTAGGATGACCTTTTGGGTCATCACAGGATTTGAAGGAATATTTATAGCCAATTTTGCACTATTTCTGAAAAGGTTTGCAACCTTTCAGAACAGCCACAACTGTTAAAACAGGTGTGGAAATATTGCGGGAAAACGAAAACGGATTTAAAATAATCCGGGAAAGAAACGGACCGGACCGGACCAGGTTGCGGGTCATGGGTTGTTCCGGATTGAATTTTTGTTAATTAATTTAATTAATTAACTAATTTTTTGAAATGAATATTGTCCAAAAAGATTAATCAATCAATCGATCTTTAACCAAATCTAAATCCAAATACAAATCCAAATTCAAATCCGAATCCAAATCCGAATCCGAAGCCGAAGCCGAAGCCAAGCCGAGCGAGCGACGACGACGATGACGCGAGGCTTGCCTTCTTCTTAACTCTTTAAGAGCTAAAAGATGAGCTTCTCTATATATACACATAGAGGTTTTTCCTTCTACTAATGAGGGACAAATTGCATTAGTAAAGTGAACTAATTCAAAATTTCACTTCCCTCATTTTTGTCCCCACCATTTTCCATTCACTCCTCTTTTGTTATTAATAATAAAAACCCAACAATTCCCCATGTAACGACCCGACCGGTCGTTCAACGTTATCAGACCCCATTCCCCTATATAAGTCTTCCCACAGCGGCTTCTTGTGATTTGTGACTTGAGGGGACTGGTGGTTCAAGGTTTGGTAGTGCTTCGAGCAGTATAGGAACACTTGGTTCCTTAAGGTTGGCCTATTTTACCAAGTTTGACTTCGGTCAACATTTTTAGCAAATGAGCTTGGAATCGAATTCTGACAGTGTCATTAGCTCCGTATGATGATTTCGGACTTGAGCGTATGCTCGGTATGGGTTTTCAATGACCCGGGAGCGTTTCGACGCCCGATATAGAAATAATAATCTCCTTAAATTTGAAATTTGGTTTGGAATGTGATTTTATGATATCGAGGTCCAAATGAAATTTCGAGACCGAGAATAGTTTTGTTATGTCATATATGACTTGTCTGCAAAATTTGAAGTCATTCCGAGTAGTATAGGCTGGTTCGGCGCACTAAAATGTATTCTAGAATTTTATGTTCTTAAGCTTGATTCAATTCGGTTTTGGGGTTGAATTCTGAGTTTTGTTGTTGTTTTTCACGTTCCGGAAGTTCGAGCGAGTCCGTATAATGAATACAGACTTGACAGTTCTTTTGGACAGGGTCCCGAGGGGCTCGGGTGAGTTTTGGACCCCCGGGAGCTAAGTTGGAAAAACCAGATTTTTGTTGTCTAGTTTCCTTCTTCGCGATCTAAGAAGGTGGGTCGCGATCGCAGAAAAGGAATTTGGCTGGGCTGCTGATTGTTCTTCGCGATTGCAGCTTCCTCTTCGCGATCGCGGAAGATTGGGCCCTTGGCCTTCTCGATCGCATCCCAGTCTTCGCGATCGCGGAAGGCTGGACTCCATACCTTCGCGATCACAGCCCCATCCTCGCGATCGCATAGTGTCAAGTCAAGGCCGGGCACAGTTTCTCTTCGCGATTGTAGGAACTCTGCCACGATCGCAGAGGTCTGGACAGTTGGCCTTCGCGATCGCAGGGCCCTTGTCGCGATCGCACTGAACGAAAAACTGGGAAGTCTCATTAAATACGGGACATAGCCTATTTCCTCCATTTTCATCTTCCTCCTCAAGTCTTTAGATAGCTCTTCAAGGAACCTTCCACCACTGTTATTGAGGTAAGTAAATTCCATGGTTTTGCTAGTTTCAAACATCAATTCCTAGTTAAATTCCCTACTAAATTATCAAAAATCATGAAATTAGGTAGTAATTTTAAGGCTCTTGAGGGTTTTGTGATTTTCCGTTTTAAGCCATGAATTCAAGTAGAAATCCCACATTAATGATCCTTAGGCTATGGGTAAGTGATCCCTTCGAGAATTTTCGGAATTTGAACATGCGGACCCGGGGGTGGAATTTGAGAATTCTTCAAGAATAGCAATTTTATTGAATAACTAGGATAATTTCCCACATTGTGCATGCATTGATATTACTGTACACCTTTTGGCTAGTTGCGAGTCCTCGGGTGTAGAGTTCGGAGTTTCGGGCGCATTTGTGGTCCGAGGGATAGATTCGACACGAGTTGAGTCTCTTTTCTAACCTTGTAAGAGGGAATTGTCCCCATAGGTGTTCTATGTGTTATGTGTAATTGTTTGTGGGGGCTACGTACATACCAAGTGACGAGAGTTCGTGCGTAGCGGCTATGATTGTTATGTCCGGGTAGCTAGGCCCCACATCATGCTCTGTTTTCTACTCGTAATGAATTATATGCTATGTGTAGTTTTTGGTTCCTCTGACATTTGTGGAATTTTAATAATGGAAATGAAATTATTCTATGGAAAGTAATATAAAAAGGAATTGTGCCATTATCGACAAATTTTAGGGCCACAACATGCCTTATACTCTTTCTTGCAAATGACATATATGCTATGAACTCGTGATTTTTGCGTGATATTGATTATCTCTTAGACTTTATGTGAATTGTGGCATTGAAAGGAATTTGTTATGTAAAGTAAGTTCTGTATTCTATTGTGTGTGCATGTGACCGCTTCGCAATTTACATTCCACGAGCGATGTGTTATTTCCCTCACTCTCATGGGAGCGGGTTGTACGCCACGACGGATTTAAAAGGTGTACTTTTGGGATGGTCCGGTCGATCCCCGGCAGTGCAAAGAGATGATATAATTAAGAATGCACTTTTGGTACGGGCCGTTCGATCCTCGGCAGTGCATGGACGAAGTTGTACTATGTTATGATATGAATACATTTAAAGACGCACTTTTGGTACGGCCCGATCGATCCTCGGCAGTGCGTAGATATGATTATGGTAAGAATGCACTTTTGGGATGGGCCGGTCGATCCCGGCAGTGCATAGCTATTTCTCCTCTCTATTATGGTAAGCATCCACTTTTGGGATGGGCCGGTCGATCCCCGGCAGTCCATAGCTATTTTTCCTTATGACTCCAGCCGGTTGTCTTATTCCTGTGTGCGCATGATTATTTGGCATTGTTTTATGGATATTTGGGGGAAAGAAAGTGGCCATTGTTATTGTTCCAGTAGTTACTTGGATTTCTGTGCTTTATACATAATTGTTGCTCACTGTCTTACGTGTCTTCTGATTTTAATTATTCACCGCCCTGTCAAGGCGGAAGCTGCGGGTTCGAGCCCCGTCAGTCCCGACGGATTCAATAAATATATCAATTCATCTTTTTGTATCATACTGTTGGACCTTAGTGAGTGTCAAGTCGACCTCTCGTCACTACTTCTTCGAGGTTAGGCGGGATACTCACTAGGTACATATATGTATATGTACTCATGCTACACTTTTTGCGCATTTTGTTGCACATGTACCCTCATAGTGCAGTGATTGATTTGGAGACTTACTCAGGTTGCATTGTTCCGGTGGCGTTCCGCAGCTAGCAGAGTCTCCCTTCTATGTCCCTACGCTTTTGTCTTTATTACCTTTGTCCAATTTAAATTCTCGAACAAGAGTTGTATAATTGTATAAATTCTTAGAAATTGCTCATGTACTTGTGTCACCAGGTTCTGGGAAGGTGTTGGTATTTCTTGTACTTCATTAAGTGGATCTTCCGCCGTATTTAGTTTACGAGCATTTGTTTTATTATTTGATTATAAATGCAGAAAAAGGCATGATTTTTAAAATGTTATACAGGAACTTGTTTGAACTAGTTCAGGGATTGGCTTGTCTGACAGTGTGTCCGGCGCCATCACAACCCATAGATTTTGGGTCGTGACAACGTGGTATCAGAGCTCTAGGTTCCCCTAGGTTTCACGAGTCATGAGAAAGTCTAGTAAAGTCTTGCGGATCGGTACGGAGATGTCTGTACTTATCTTCGAGAGGCTACAGGGCTGTTAGGAGTACTTCCCTTCTTGATCCCTCATCGTGCGATTTGATTCCCTTAAGGCTTATGCCTATGTTTCCTCCTACTCAATCTTACGCGTCGCGAAGCGCTTGTTATGAATCGGGAATTTGAGGAGTTGTGATGATGTAATAGATATGGTGCATGAAGTCTTCCGTGCGTAGTCGTTTGGGGCTGATGTTGTTGCCTTACAAGAAGAATATCATGTTGCTTCAGTTCGGTGGTTGTGTTCCTGAGGACTTCGAGGCTGTGCTCAGATTGATATGGTGTTTTCGATTGGTTATCGCGCGGTGTTGGTATGTTGATAGAATGCTGGCCCACATGTTGGGGTGATGAACGGTTTGAAGGGAGGTCTTCTCAGACGAGATTTTGATATTTTAGCTCCGGTAGAGGAAAGGTATTTGGATTATGAATGGTCTGGTTTGGGTTGATAAAGTAACAGAGCTTGGTGTTATTGAGAAAGGTGGAATATTCACCTGTGAAGTGGTATCGCCGTCTGATCGAATGGAATGTGTTAAGTTTGTCGGTGCTACGATTTCTTCGGTGGAATGGGGTCAAAGTACTGTGAAGAAGTATTTAAGAAGCGACTGTCATAGACCGTTGTGTGCGGTGGTTAAAGTATGGAATGAGCGCTTCTAATAAAGGCAACTCGAGGAAGATGATCTTCAAAAAGATTTAAAGTTGAGGTGATCGGCTGGTTTAAGAGCCACAGAGAATGATATTGAATGGAGGCCGCAACTGAGAAGCAGATGATGAAGGAAGCCATGTGAGAAGTGTCAGGCGGTGAACTAAAAGTGGGAGAGTAGCATCGTAGCATATGAGTTCAGTGGTAGGACGACTGCCTATCTTGAGGAGAAGTTGGGGTGATTTGAGAATTTTCGTGGACGATGATTAGGTCCATGAGCTTAAGCTGAAATGTTGGTTATTCAGCGAAAGGCTGGATGCAACAAAGATAAGATTATTAGGGATAAGGAAGGATGCGATATGGCAGGTGAATTTTGAGGTATATCGTAGCTCATTCAGTAGATGTCCCTGAGAAGCGGACATAATGATAAAGTTGGTGAATGAGAACAAGCTTAGGATGGGGTGTTGATGTCGTAGAGGGTGTGTAGCGCAGTACTGTTGGACGGTGTCAGTTGGTGATTTCTGCAGGTGGGTTATTTCTAGGTATATGTTAGCAGGTATTTCTGGGTATAGGTTAGCAGGTATTTCTGGGAATAGGATAGTGGGTATTTCTAGGTATATGTTAGCAGGTATTTCTAGGAATAGGTTTACAGGTATTTCCGGGTATAGGTTAGCGGGTAATTCTGGGTATAGGATAGCGGTGGTATCGTTAGTAGTTCTCTGTAAGGAATCATAGCGGCGATTCGTTAGGAAGCAGAATGGGCAAATGATGCTAGGGATTTTTGGGTATTTGGGGAATGCTAATAGGAAGGGCTGACGGATTGGTTGATCAAGATCATGATAACAAGGGAGGAAGGATTCCAGCATGGGTCTAGAGTGGGGTAAGAAGTAGCCTCGGGCTAAGTGGAGGAGTCCCACCTCCTGCAGTTGGGTTGTATGATCGTGTTCTCAGAGGGTTGCGGATTCGTCGCCATATCAGCAAATATTAAGGGAAGTGACTCAGTCATGTATTCCATTGAGAGGATGTTTAGGTGCTAGAAGAGCCTTGGAGTTGATTGTATCCAGGGCCAGTCAGAGTGGGTGACTCGCAGCAGTGATCCTAGTAAATTCGGAGGATTTGGAATGCGGTGTTTAAAAATTTAAAGCAGTAATATGATTAAGAATCGGGCTCTTGCAGCGTAATTCCTAAGAGAAGGGAAAGATGATTGAAGCGTTCTATGTTACTTTCAGCATGCAGGATAGTATGAAAGGAGTAAGAGAATAGACTCCGGATTGTGGAAATGTTCATTGGAGGGGGATGAGACGAGCTGCGGGGTTTAGGCAGCACGGTCTCGTGAATCAGGGTCACTCGGGAAGAGTGAGGGTCGAGTTACTATGAGGGGAAGGAAGCTGCTATTATTTCTGAAGCACATGTAGATGATTAAAAGAACGATGAATTTGATTAGCCCTGGTTCAGATGGCACATGCACGGCAGTGATCAATTCCTTCGGTATGATTAAGTATGTGTATGGTTGTGGAGATGTGCGTGGGGCATGTCGGCCATCATAATTGATTTCATTGGGAGCATTCAAGTGATGGCCTGTCAGGTGTAGGCGGATCCCGGAAGGTTTATGGTGGTTCAGACCACTACTTAAGGATTTGCATGTATTGTGATTGTGATAATTCGCTCGTGTGTTGTTATGGTTCTCATGAATTTAGGTAAGTAAAAAGTTTCTATATGATGAAGTGTTCACCCTATTGGCGGTTCAGGAGTTATGATGGAATTCCTATGTTATTCCATATTGGCCTGTTAGGTGCAGTAAGTAGTATGTAACGGGAAGTAAGGATCGAGATTGCGGTTCGGTGTTAACAAGGATGTCATAAGCTCGGAGGAGCAAGAACAAGGGATTTGAATGTTTACAATAAGCTGAGGTTGTCTTCAGTGTCATCTGAGATAGATACTTGGTGAAAGAGGCTTTGTATCCTGGTTCGGGTCCTTGGATTGTTTTACAGTCGTAGGGTGGTCGGTGGTATGGATGTGCATATTTGTCACCCTGTGCGGAAGGTCGTGAGAGCATGATCGCGGGAAATTGTATGAGAGTGACATGTAGTCACCTAATTGGTTAGAGATTTGGACCAAGTATAAGGAAGGGCAACACTAGTTATTTGAGAATTTATGCCTTGAAGGCGTTCGGTTCAGTTGGTTGTGGATTGTGGGGTGTTCGTCCCGGCTATGATGGTTTTTCTTGTGTGTCATAAAAGGAAGTGGGTTGTGTTAGACCAAGGTAAGGCTATCAGCCTAGTTCGGCGCGAGCAGAATCGACTTGAAGTGTATGAATGAATTTAAACGAGATTTTTGGATTCATGCGAGTCAAATGTGTTCATTTTAATATGGCGCTCCGCAGAGGGGAGGTGTTGAAATATCAGATGTTGATTCGTCTTCGTTGATTCATATATATTGTGATACTGCTGGTGAGTGGTGAAACGGCTTGGTAATTTCTTATGTGTTGAGATTCCGCGTAGTGATGTGGTTATGTGAGCAGGATGGCTCCTGAGATTCAGATTATATATCGCACCTTAGTCGTGCTGGAGTTTTATGGCTCTATCAGTCTCCCCAGAATGGTATTATGCACTTAATGTGCTTGTGACCGGTATTCTGTAATTTGTAATAATGAGCAATTCAACTCCGTGTTTATATCTTTATGTAAATTTTATGATGGGAACGGGTGGCACGCCGCCACGGGTATGTTATTTGGATCGGGTTGCACGCCGCACGAGGTGTCGGTAAGAGATTTCAGATGTCTCAAGAAGAGCTCTTGGCACGTTCGAGGGCAAACATCTGTTTAAGTGGGGGAGAATGTAACGACCCGACCGGTCGTTCTGCGTTATCGGACCCCGTTCCCCTATATAAGTCTTCCCATAGCGGCTTCTTGTGATTTGTGATTTGCGGGGGCTGGTGGTTCAGGATTTGGTAGTGCTTCGAGCAGTATAGGAACACTTGGTTCCTTAAGGTTGGCCTATTTGGCCAAGTTTGACTTCGGTCAATATTTTTAGCAAACGACCTCGAAATCGAATTTCGACAGTGTCAGTAGCTCCGTGTGATGATTTCGGACTTGAGCGTATGCTTGGTATGGGTTTTTAATGACCCGGGAGCGTTTCGGCGCACGATATAGAAATAAGGATCTCCTTAAATTTGAAATTTGGTTTGGAACGTGATTTTATGATATCGAGGTCCGAATGAAATTTTGAGACCGGGAATAGTTCCGTTATGTCATGTATGACTTGTGTGCAAAATTTGAAGTCATTTCGAGTAGTATAAGCCGGTTCAGCGCATTGAAATGAATTCTAGAATCTTAAGTTCTTATGCTTGATTCAATTTGGTTTTGGGGTTGAATTCTGATTTTCGTTGTTGTTTTTCATGTTTCGGAAGTTCGAGAGAGTCCATATCATGAATACAGACTTACCGGTGCTTTTGGACGGGGTCCCGAGTGGCTCGGGTGAGTTTTGGACCCCCCGGAGATAAGTTGGAAAAACCAGATTTTTGCTGTCTGGTTTCCTTCTTCGCGATCGCAGAAGGTGGGTCGCGATCGCGGAGAAGGAATTTGGCTGGGCTGCTGATTGTACTTCGCGATCGCAGCTTCCTCTTCGCGATCGCGGAAGGTTTGGCCCTTGGCCTTCTCAATCGCATCTCAGTCTTCGCGATCGCGGAAGGCTGAACTCCATGCCTTTGCGACCGCAACCCCATCCTCGCAATCGCATAGTGTGAAGTCAGGGCCGGGCATAGTTGCTCTTCGAGATCGCAGGACCTCTGCCGCGAACACAGAGGTCTAGCCAGTTGGCCTTCGCGATCGCAGGGCCCTTGTCGCGATCGCATTGATGGAATAATTGGGCAGTCTTATTAAATACAGGACTTAGCCTATTTCCTCCATTTTCATCTCCCTCCTCAAGTCTTTAGAGAGCTCTTCAAGGAACCTTCCACCACTGTTATTGAGGTAAGTAAATTCAATGTTTTTTCTAGTTTCAAACATCAATTCCTAGTTAAATTCCCTACTAAATTATCAAAAATCATGAAATTAGGTAGTAATTTTATGGCTCTTAAGGGGTTTTGTGATTTTCCGTTTTAAGCCATGAATTCAAGTAGAAATCACACATTAATGATCCTTAGGCTATGGGTAAGTGATCCCTTCGTGAATTTTCAAAATTTGAACATGCGGACCTGGGGTTGGAATTTGAGAATTCTTCAAGAATAGCGATTTTATTGAATAACTAGGATAATTTCCCACATTGTGCATGCATTAATATTATTGTATACATTTTGGCTAGTTGCGAGTCCTCGGGTGTAGAGTTCGGAGTTTCGGGCGCATTTGTGGTCTGAGGGATAGATTCGACACGAGGTGAGTCTCCTTTCTAACCTTGTAAGAGGGAATTTTCCCCATAGGTGTTCTATGTGTTGTGTGTAACTGTTTGTGGGGTCTATGTGCGTACCAAGTGACGAGAGTTCGTGCGTAGCGGCTATGATTGTTATGTCCTGGTAGCTAGGCCCCACATCATGCTCTGTTTTCTACTCGTAATGAATTATATGCTATGAGCTCTGATTATATGTGTAGTTATTGGTTCCTCTGACATTTGTGAAATTTAAATAATGGAAAAGAAATTATTCTATGGAAACTAATATAAAAAGGAATTGTGCCATTGTCATGAAATTTTAGGGCCACAGCATGCCTTATACTTTTTCTTGCAAATGACATATATGCTATGAACTCGTGATTTTTGCGTGATATTGCTTTTCTCTGAGACTTTATGTAAATTGTGGAATTGAAAGGAATTTGTTATGTAAAGTAAGTTCTATATGTTATTGTGTGTGCATGTGACCGCTTTGCAATTTACATTTGGCGAGCGATGTATGATGTCCCCCACTCTCATGGGAGCGGGCCGTACGCCACGACAGATTTAAAAGGTGCACTTTTGGGATAGGCCGGTCGATGATATAATTAAGAATGCACTTTTGGTACGAGTCGTTCGATCCTCGGCAGTGCATGGATGAAGTTGTACTATGTTATGATATGGTTACATTGAAAGACGCACTTTTGGGACGAGCCGATCAATCCTCGGCAGTGCGAAGATATGATTATGGTAAGCATGCACTTTTGGGACGGGCCGGTCGATCCCCGACAGTGCATAGCTTTTTTTCCTTATGACTCCGGCTGGTTGTCTTATTCCTGTGTGCGCATGATTATTTGGCATTGTTTTATGGATATTGACTTGTATTGGATATTTGGGGGAAAGAAAGTGGCCATTGTTGTTGTTCCAGTAGTTACTTGGATTTTTGTGCTTTATACATAATCGCTGCTCACTGCCTTACATGTCTTCTGCTTTTAATTGTTTTATCATTGTTGTATGATACTGTTGGACCTTAGTGAGTGTCAAGTCAATATCTCGTCACTACTTCTTCGAGGTTAGGCGGGATACTCACTGAGTACATATATGTATATGTACTCATGCTACACTTTCTGTGCATTTTGTTGCACAGGTACCCTCATAGTGCAGTGATTGATTCGGAGACATACTCAGGTTGCATTGTTTCGGTGGCGTTCCGCAGCTGGCATAGTCTCCCTTCTATGTCCCTACTATTTTGTCTTTATTACCTTTGTCCAATTTAAATTCTCGGGCAAGAGTTGTATAATTGTATAAATTCTTAGAAATTGCTCATGTACTTATGTCACCGGGTCCTGGGAAGGTGTTGGTATTTCTTGTACTGCAATAAGTGGATCTTCCGCCGTATTTAGTTTACGAGCATTTGCTTTATTATTTGATTATAAATGGAGAAAAATGCATGATTTTTAAAATGTTATACAGGAAGTTGTTTGAATTAGTTTAGGGATTGGCTTGCCTGATAGTGTGTCCGGCGCCATCACAACCCATAGATTTTGGGTCGTGACACCCCACATGAATGGGAATGGCTATAAAATGATGGAATGCACGGACGCGTGTGTGTTTTACATGCAAGAACTAATTGCATCTGGATAAGTAGGTTTCCCTTTGAACTTTCCGTAGTGAACTTATATCGGATATACTCGGTCAATCGATAGATTTGATATATTTGAACCGTTGAGCTTTGTTGTATACCTAGACAACATAAGTCACACAATCAATCCTTAACAATCTATGGTTCTCACGGTTGTGTTTGTTTCAGCCATGAACACCGCCTGGTTTCATGAGTGCTTAGAGAATGGGCCTTTACTTTCATTCCCCTTGAAGCGGCTTACAGTTCACACTCACATAGGTGATTCCTAAACGTGTAATTCTAAAGACACACTATCTAGTCATATCCTGCCAGACTTAAAAAATCATTAAAATCTTTAAGCTTTATTGACTCATCAAAAATCCTTAATGCTTTACCTCAATTTTGAACATTGTCTTCACCACGAGAATGGGTTGAGTTATTTGACAATGTTGAACCGTCATTCATAAATTTGTTTGATCTCTTTGAACTTAGCTCTTGGGATCTCCAGTCTGCTAGGTAGAGTTACTGCCATGATGACTTGTGCTAGGCCTTAACCCTATTCCCTTTGATGATCTTTCAACTGCCTCTCTATATAGGCCTTTTGTAAGTGGACCCGACACGTTATCTCTTGACTTTACGTAGTTAATTGTGATAACACCACTAAAGAGTAGTTGTCTAACTGTATTGTGTTTCCGTCGTATATGACGAGATTTTCCGTTATACATAACGCTCCCTGTCCTTCCTATTGCTGCTTGACTATCACAATGTATACAATTAGGTGCCAAAGGTTTGGGCAAAAATGGCATATCTTCCAAGAAATTCCCGAGCCATTCAGCTTCTTCACCGGCCTTATCTAAAGCTATTAATTCAGATTCCATTGTAAAATGGGTGATGCACGTTTGTTTGGATGATTTCCAAGACACTGCTCCACCCCCAATTGTGAAAACATATCCACTCGTGGATTTAACTTCAGATGATCCAGTGATTCAATTTGCATCACTATATCCGTCGATCACGGATGTATATTTGTTATAATGCAACGCATAATTTTGGGTATGTTTCAGATACCCCAAAACTCGTTTCATTGCTATCCAATGTATATGATTGGGATTACTTGTAAACCTACTCAGTTTGCTAATAGCACATGCTATATCCGGTCGCGTACAATTCATGATATACATCAAACTTCCCAATACTTTTGCATAGTCCAGTTGTGAGTCATTTTCACTTTCATTCATTTGAAGTGCATAACGCACGTCAATTGGAGTCTTGGCAATTTTGAAATCCAAATACTTGAACTTGTCAAGTACCTTTTCAATGTAGTGAGACTGTGATAATGCTAGACCTTGTGGAGTTTTGTGGATTATGATTCCTAAGATCACATCAGCAACTTCTAAGTCTTTCATGTCGAACTTGTTATCCAACATGCGCTTTGTAGCATTTATATCTGCCATATTTTTGCTCATTATCAACATGTCATCAACATATAAACAAACAATGACTTCATGACCTGGAGTGTTTTTAATGTAAACACATTTGTCAAACTCATTGATTTTAAATCCACTTGCCAACATTGTTTGGTCAAATTTGGCATGTCATTTTTGGGTGCTTGTTTAAGTCCATAAAGCGACTTAACAAGTTTGCAAACTTTCTTTTCTTTACCAGGAACCACAAAACCCTCAGATTGTTCCATGTAAATCTCTTCCTCCAATTCTCCATTTAAAAAAGTACTTTTAACATCCATTGAATGGATTTGAAGACCATACACGACTGCTAATGCCACTAACATCCTAATAGATGTTATCTTCGTTACTGGCGAGTAAGTGTCAAAGTAATCAAGGCCTTCCTTTTGTCTATAACCTGTGACAACAAGTCTTGCCTTATATTTGTCAATAGTGCCATCAACTTTCATTTTCCGTTTAAAGTTTCATTTTGAACCTAAAGGCTTATTTCTCGGAGGAAGATCAACCAATTCCCATGTATGGTTATCCAGAATTGATTGAATCTCACTATTTACTGCCTCTTTCCAAAACGATGAATCAGAAGATGACATAGCTGCTTTAAAAGTTTGAGGTTCATTTTCAAGCAAGAATGTCACAAAATCTTGTCCAAAGGAAGTAGATATTCTTTGACATTTGCTACGCCTTTGATCTTCTACATTTGGAGTATTTTCCTTTGGTTCTTCCCGAGGTCGTTTAGGTCTTTCACTTAACGACTCGCATTTAATTTTATACGGATAAATGCTTTCAAAGAATTCAGCATTATCTGATTCCATTACCGTATTAACATGAATCTCGGGATTATCGGATTTATGGACCAAAAACAGACATGCTTTCCTGTTTGTAGCATATCCAATGAAAATGCAATCTACTTTTTTTGGTCCGATTTTAACCTTTTTAGGTAAAGGAACTTGTACCTTTGCTAGACACCCCCACACTTTGAAATATTTCAAGTTGAGTTTTCTTCCTTTCCATTTTTCATATGGAATAGATAGCGTTTTGCTGTGGGGTACTCTGTTGAGTATTCGGTTAGCTGTAAGGAAAACTTCCCCCCATAAACTCTGCGGTAATACGAAACTTATTAATAAAGAAGTCATCATTTCCTTAAATGTCCAATTTTTCCTTTCCGCAATTCCGTTGGATTAAGGTGTGTAAGGGGCAGTAGTTTGATGGATAATTCCATATTCCGAACATATTTCTGCAAACGGAGATTCATATTCTCCACCTCTATCACTTCTAATAATATTGATCTTTTTACTAAATTGATTCTCCACTTCATTCTTGTATTGCTTAAATGCTTCAATTGCTTCATCCTTACTATTAAGAAAATAAACATAACAATATCGAGTGCAATCGTCTATAAGAGTAATAAAATACTTTTTCCCACCTCGAGATGGTGTCGACTTCATATCACAAATGTCAGTATGAATTAAGTCTAAAGGATTTGAATTCCTTTCAACAGACATATAAGGATGTTTTACAAACTTAGATTCAACACATATTTGACATTTCGATTTATTACACTCGAATGTAGGAAATACTTCTAAATTAATTAACTTCCGCAAGATTTTATAATTCACATGTCCTAAACGAATATGCCATAAATCATTTGACTCCAATAAATAAGAAGAAGCTGAAATTTTATTCATACTGTCAACAACAATTACAGTGAGTTTGAAAAGGCCCTCCGTGAGGTAGCCTTTTCCAACATACATTTCATTCTTGCTTATAACAACTTTATCAGAAACAAATACACATTTGAATCCATTCTTCACAATTAAAGAAGTAGAAACTAAATTCTTCCTAATAGTATGAACATGAAGAACGTTGTTGAGCGTTAACACCTTGCCGGAAGTCATCTTTAGGAATATCTTCCCATAACCTTCATTTGTGGCTGTTGAATTATTTCCCATGGAAATCTCTTCTTCGGGACCAGCAGTAGAGTAAGCCGCAAATGCTTCTTTGACAGCACAAACATATCGAGTGGCTCCAGAGTCAATCCACCAGTCCTTAGGATTTAAAACTGAGTTGCATTCCAAAAGCATTGCACAAAGATCATCAATGTCATCATTTTTCTCCATTATGTTGTCCTATCCCTTCTTCTTATCCTTTTTTGGGAGACGACAATCAGGGGCTTTATGACCAAATCTGCCACAATTGTGGCAGTTTCCCTTGAATTTCTTTTTGTTCTGCTCCTTAGTCTGTCCAGAAGATCTCTTCATCTTCTTACTTTTTGGAGTAGTCTCCTCAACGATATTATCTCCCATGATCGTTGAATTTCCACGAGACTTCTTCTCGGCTATTTTGTTGTCTTCCTCAATCTTGAGACGAATCACAAGATCTTCCAACTCATTTCTTTGCGCTTGTGCTTAAGATAATTCCTGAAATATCTCCACGAAGGAGGCAATTTTTTCATCATTGCAGCCATTTGAAATGCTTCATTCACGACCATATCTTCAGCAATAAGGCCGTGAAAAAAAGGTTGAAGCTCCTGAATTTGGGTTCCCATAGTTTTGTTGTCTATCATTTTATAGTATAGAAACTTTGCAACCACGAACTTCTTCAAGCATGCATCTTCTGTCTTTTACTTCTTCTCAAGTGCGTCCCATAATTCTTTCGAAGTATTCATCGCATTGTACACATTGTACAAGTCATCCTCTAAAGCTCTTAAGATATAGCCTTTGCAAATAAAATCTGACTGCTTCCATGCCTCAACAATCATGAACTTCTCGTTGTCCGGCATGTCCGCAGCAAGCATTGGAGGTTCTTCACTAGTGAATTTCTGCATACCAAGTGTGGTAAGCAAGAAGAACACCCTTTGCTGTCATCCTTTGAAGTTGGCTCCAGAAAATTTCCCCGGTTTTTCTGTCGGTGGAACAGCAGTCAGGCTTGATGAGGCTATGGTCGTTGCCGCAACAGTCGCAGAAGAATTTCCGTTACCAATTGCCATTTCTCACTGTCATCAACAGAAGAGTTCAATCAATGGAAAAACCAGAATAGTAAACAATGCTGTAATTAAAAATAAGCAATATGTATAATAAATAAAAACTGAAGTTTTTATATACTGTTTCACAGAAAACGATAAAGTTTTTATGTTCTTCAAATCGTTTTCTGAATTTCAAAACTCTGATGAAGTTTTTATATCTTCAACTCAAAATAATAAAATTCAGAAGGAGTAGAAAACCACACAGGTTTTAATCTCCACAAACTGAATACATAATATAATAAATATAATTTCCTTAAGATTGTTATCAATATGTATTGCTGTAAAATAAATAAAACAATAAACTTTCTGAAAAACAAAAACAGAAAGTTAGTAGAACTAGAACGTCAAAATAAATTATGGAAAAATAGTATAGGAATATATCGAGCCCACTGAATACACAGTGTGCCCTTAAGGAAATTATTCCCCCTCAAGTACCTGAGGTTTTAGAATATATCCTCCCAGGATAGAACGATTTAACTCACCGGAGTGTTGGTACCAAAAACGCCGATGAACAACGAACCACTCGAATGTTGTAAAACACACTGGAATATTTATGTGCAGAATAAGAAGAAGAAGATCAGAAAATTTCGTAAGTAAATATTCTGGGATTTGAAGGAATATTTATAGCCAATTTTGCACTATTTCTGAAAAGGTTTGCAACCTTTCAGAACATCCACAGTTGTTGAAACAGGTGTGGAAATATTGCGGTAAATAAAAACAAATTTAAAATAATCCGGGAAAGAAAACGGACCAGACCAGACCGGGTCGCGGGTAATGGGTTATTTCGGATTGAATTATCGTTAATTAGTTGCCACAACCAAAAATCCATAAGGTCGTGATGGCGCCGGACACCACTGTCAGGCAAGCCAATCATGGAGTAGTTGGATTAAATTCTTGTTTTATCATTTTGAAATCGTTACCTTTCACTTTATTACATAATAATCGAATAAAATCAGATAAGTAAATATGGTAGTTCAACAATCCATTTTCTTAAAATAAACAAATCCCAAACACATCCCAGTACCCGATGTCACAAGTGCATGATCAAACTTCTAAGAATTTATACAGATACTAAAATGCCTGTCCGAAATACAAGTTGGACAAGGAATTTAAAATAAAAATAAATACATCTGAGGAACACTCCGCCGGCTGCGGGTCGTCTCCAGTTGATGCAGCTCGTCTAAGTCTCCAAGTCAGCCACATCACTGCGTAAAGCAGAGCCACTGACTATGAATGTACCTGTGCAACAAAAATGCACATCAAGTGTAGCATGAGTACGAAAACAACGTGTACTCAGTAAGTATACCGCCTAACCTCGGAGAGGTAGTGATGAGAGGTCGAATTCGACACTTGCTAGATGTCAATTTAATAAAAATAAAGGGTGACACTAAGCATTAATATCATAGGCAATTTAATACGTAATGATAAGAAACAACAACTTCCTTCACATTTAAGAATTTAAATATTCGTCATTTCAATTGACAATTTATAATTTCGAGCCAGCAAACATGTATAAATCACATAAAAGTATGCAGCAACAATAATAAAATGTGCATTGCCGAATGGTCGAACGACTCGAACCATAGATGCATCTATTTCCCCCGCTCATGAATCAATCATGCGACGCGGTCATATATAAATAATAGAGTTATCCTGCTCGCAAATCATACAGGCGACTCAGGTACTCATAGATACACATATTCACACAATAAATCCACATTTTTATCAGGAAAACAAATTCTCAAGGAAGTGGTAAAATTCTCTTTAAATGAACAAGAAGATAGTATTTAAATCATTTCTGGAAATTCATTTTCCAAGTTTGATAAGGTTTTAAGTATTACAAATTTATCAGGAACACAACTATGCAAGGAAGAATCAATTCTCTTTCTAAATGATTAAGAAAAGTAAACTCTAACCATTCTTAGGTATTCAATTACTAATTCGATAATATTGACAGTGTATTATCAATGGAAAGATCACAAGTACAACAAGTAAGGCATGCTAGTGCGTCCTAGACTACCGAGACACAAGAATAATAGTCGCTACGCACACACTCCCGTCACTTTGTGCGTACGTAGCCCCCACAAATAGTAGCACATATTTAATTAGTTCACCTCTAGGGACAATTACCCCTCACAAAGTTAGAAAGGAGACTTACCTCGCTCTGAAGATTCATAACCGGCCTCCAAGCCCTTCCGACGACTCCAATGGATGCACAATGTCCCGAAACTATCAAAGTAACGGGCAAACCAATGGAAATATACCCTAATACGCATAACCATTCAGATTATATAAATTCCAAACTCCGCTGGAAGAATTGACAAAATTGGCCTCTATCCCACATGCCCGGATTTCGAAATTTTCGAAGATAACGATTACACATGACTTTACTAGCTCAAATATATAATTTACTCTAACTTTCATGCTCAAATTCATGGTAAAGGTCCAAAATACAAAAT
Organism: Nicotiana undulata; assembly: GCA_005239495.1. Lineage (NCBI taxonomy): Eukaryota > Viridiplantae > Streptophyta > Magnoliopsida > Solanales > Solanaceae > Nicotiana > Nicotiana undulata. The sequence continues at coordinate 53,581 of ML247006.1, forward strand.
TCTAGGTCTTCCTCTAAAAATCCCAAATTTCTACTAATTTTCCATGCTTAAATCTGTACCTAAACCATGTATTTAACTTGAAATGAGTTGGAATAACTTACCTTGTGATCCTTGAAGAACATCCCTCCTTGAGCTCTCCAAAATCGTCCAAGACAAATGAGAGAAATGAAGGAAATGGCCAATTTCCCGTCTTTAAAACAACACACTGCCTCCAGCACTTCCGCACCTGCGGTGATTACGCCCGCACCTGCGCGCCTGCAGGTGCGCCCAAACTCCCGCACCTGCGGCTTCCTCCTTCCCCAGCCAGATCCGCACCTGCACTCCCTCGTCTGCACCTGCGCCTTCGCAGGTATAGAAATAACCTCGCACCTGCGGTACCGCACCTGCGGCCAAAACCTCGCAGGTGCGGTCACACCAGATGACAGCAACCTCAGCTTTCTCTCAACTCCAAATTTGATCCGTTAACCACCCAAAATCCACCCGAGGCCCCCGGGACCCCGTCCAATTACACCAACCTGTTCCAAAATATAGTGCGGACCTGCTCGAGGCCTCAAATCACATCAACTAACATCGAAACAACGAATCCCTCTCCAATTCAAGCCTTATGTAGTTCGAAATTTCAAACTTCTATATTCGATGCCGAAACCTATCAAATCACGTCCGATTGACCCCAAATTTTGCACACATGTCACATTCGACATTACGGACCTGCTCCAACCTCTAGAATCGCATTCTGACCCCAATATCAAAATTTCCACTTCCGGTCGGATTTCTCAAAAACCTTCGAATTTCTATCTTTAACCAAATGACTTCAAAATAACCTATGGACATCCGAATTCACTTCCGATCGCGCTCCCAACTCCAGAATCATTATACAGAGCTATTCCCACACTCGGAATCCCAAACGGATATCAATATCACTGAAATGCACCTCAACCCAGACTTATGAAATGTCTTCAAAAATGCTAATTTCCACAATATACGCCGAAACACTCTTGGGTCATCCAAAAATCGATCCGAACATACGCCCAAGTCTGAAATCATCATACGAACCTGCTGGAACCTTCAAATCATGATTCTCAGGTCGTTTACTCAAAATTCCAATCTTAGTCGATTATTCCAACTTAAGGCTTCCGAAATGAGAATTTTCTTTCCAATCTGACTCCAAACTTCCCGAAATTCAACTCTGACCACTGAACGACGTGCTATAGCTCAAAATGATTGGTCGCGTCGTTGCATTCTCTCCCACTTAAACATACGTTCGTCCTCGAACGTGCTAAGAACTACCCTGGAGTTATCTGAATCACTGTTTAACACCTCGTACACCTGCTCGTGCTACCACGACCCAGTTGAGCACATTAGTTTGATCAAATCTAAAGATATCCTCTTCTATCCATACAATAAGCTCAGAACTCAGTTCCAACACCTGAAATTTTCTGCCAGGCCTATTTCCAATATATGAACACCGTATCAACTACCACATGAGGTACCAGAGCACGACTGCGTACCTTTTCTAAATTAGCACCATGCACCGCATAATTCATCATCTGACCACAATGACATTCCCTGAACCTTAATAGCAAAAATTTCATGAATCTGATGCTCCCAATGCACATTCTAATATATATATACATCCCGCTATAATGCTGACGATACCACCACACGGAGGAGATGTGTAGGAATTTCTAAACAGCTATAAAGTTAACCAAACATTGAATCTCTCATTTTTGACTAAAATCATCACCTCATTACGAACCAAGTGATGGTAATTGTCCTGTAATATACTTCACATAATCTTATTGCACCGATCCCTGATCCATAAATCTCGTCTCACCCAGTATGAACTGCTCAGTCACCAAATCACTCCAAACACGACAAAAAATCTCAGATGATGCCACAACTCGAATGCGATACAAAAAGAAAACGAACTACAAAAGGAACTACTCGACTCACGTAATTAAAATAAACTTTCCTCAGAAAAATAGGAAGTAAAACACAAGAAAAATAGTTTTAGGGACCGTACTCAACATCACACTGTTGCGGCGTGCAACCCGATCCAAATAACATACCCATGGCGATGTGCCACCTGATCCACACATGAAATTTACATAAGAAGATACACACTAAGCTAAATTGCTCATTACCCCAGAATACTGAATATCGATCACAAGCACGCTAAGTTCATAATACAATCCTGGGGAGACTGATAGAGCCATATGCTACAAGACTTAAGCACAACCGAGGTGCGATATATATACTCTGAATCTTAAGATCTCTCCTGCTCACATAACATCATCACTACACGGAGACTCAACACATAAGGATTTATCAAGTCGTTTCACAACTCACACGGCACAATCATAATATTACATGGATTGGACGAAGACGAAAGAACATCTGATTTTCCAATACCCCTCCTTGAGCAGCGCCATACTGAAATGAGCACATTTGACTCACATGGAGCCCATAGTCCCATTTAAATCCAGTTACATACTTCAAGTTGATTCTGCTCGCACTGAACTAGGCTAATAGCCTTACCTGGGTTCATATTAACCCACTTCCTCTCATAACACGCAAGAACCACCATCATAGCCGGGACAACACCCTTCAATCCACAACAAAGATGAACTGAACTCCTTCCAGGCATAAATTCTCAAATAACCAACATTATACTTCCTTATACTTGGTCTAAATCTTCAATCAATCAGGTGACTACAAGTCACACTTATACAATCTTTCCGTGGTCATGCTCCCACATCCTTCCACACAATGTAACAAGTCTGCACATCCATACCACCGACCTCACAAGCGCTGTAAAGCAAATCAAGAACCCATAAACAGGGTGCAAGCCTTTTTCACCAAACACCAATCTCAGGTGACACTTAAGACAACACCAACTTACTCTGAACTTTAAAATCCCTTTTTCTTTCTCATCCGCGCTCATGACATCCATGTTAACACCGAACCGCAATCTCGATCCTTACTCTCAGTTACATAATGCTTATTGCACCTAACATGCCAATATGAGATAGCGTAAGCATCCCATCGTAACTCCTGAACCACTAATTAGTGGAACACTTCATCATATAGAAACCTTTTACTTACCTCAACTCAAGAGAACCATAACAACACACAAGTGAATTCTAACAATCACAATACATGCAAATCCTTAAGGGATAGCCTATATCACCTTAATCCTTCCGGGAATCCGCCTACACCTGACTAGCCATAATACTTGAATATTCCGAATAAAATCTATTACGGCGGCCGACATGACTCGCATACACCGGCACAACCACCTGCATAACTTAATCACACTGAAGGAACAGATAACTGTCGCACATGCGCCATTTCAACCATGGCTAATCAATCTATCTTCTTTTAATTATCCTTAATTGCCTCAGAAATAATAGTAAACCCATTCAACATGCAACGAACTCAATCCTCACTCATCCCAAGTGGCCTTGATTCACGAGACCATTCTGTCCCAATCCCACAAACCATCTCATAACCTTCTTTGTGCGCATTCACAACTTCGACTGATATATCTTGATAATCTTTCTCCAAATCTGGAGTTTATTTCTCTCATTCCTCTAATACTACCCTGCACGCTGACAATAACATAGAACACTCCAACCATTTTTCCCTTTCTCAGAAATCACACTGCAAAAGCTTGATTCTTAATCATACTACTTCCTGAAACCCTTAAACATCGCATTCTTAACTTCGAATTCATTAGGACCACCATTGAGAGTCACCCACTCTGACTTGGCTCTGAATACAATCAACTCCAAGGCTCCTCTTGCACACGAACGCCCTTTCAATGAAGCACTTTATTGACTCACTACCCTTAGAACTCGCCTATGCCTTAAGCATAAATTATGAATCCTCCAAAGCCTAACACTGGTCCAATAGGGACAACTTTTTCCCATATTTATCAAATCCCATGCACAATTACCATTTTACTTCCTTCCTTTTAGTTGTAATAACTTGCCGATACGCCGATAATCTGCACCCCCATGAGAAGATAATGTTGCAACCCAATTGCAGGCGGTGGGACTCTCCCACTTAGCCTGAAGCTACTCCTTGCACCATTGTAGACCCCACCGAAATCCTTTCTTCTTTGCTGACATGATCTTGCTCAACCAATCCGTCACTTTCTTCTAAATTCTCCTGTTAGAATTTCATGAATACTCAAATTCTCTAGCATCATTCATGTATTTATCCTCCTACCGAATAGCCACTGGAATCCCCCGCAGAAACTTGCCAACCACACGACCGCTAACCTATCCACAGGAGATAACCTTCCTGCGGAAATTACCAACTAACATCTTCCAACTCTGATGTACTGCACAATCTCTATGACATCAATACCCCATCTTATGCCCCTCTTCATTTACAAACTTTACTAGTCTGTCTGCTCCTCATGGACATCTATTAAATGCGCGACAATATCTTCAAAGTCACCTCCATATTGCATCCTTCTTCATCCCGAACAACACCCCTCTGTTGTATCCAACTTTCCGCCGAAATAGACAATATTTCACTTTAAGTCTGTGAACCTAATCGCTGTCCACTAAAATTCTCAAATCACTCCAAACTTCTCCTCAAGATAGGCATCTATCTTATCACTGAACTTGTATGTTATGCTGCAACTCTGCCACTTTAGTTAAAATCATTCCTTTAAGAAACTACCTGACCTCCGTTTCTTATACCTGGACTTTTAGAAATTTAGCCGCCACCTAACACTTCTCACATGTCTTCCTTCATCGTATGCTGCCCAATTGTTGCCTCAATTCAATATCATTCTCTACAACACCTAAACCAGCAGATCACCATAACTTTAAACTCTCCGAAGATCATCTTTCTCGAGCTGCCTTCATTAGAAATACTTATTCAATACTGAACCACCGCACACCATGATCCTTGGCATACGCTTCTTTAACAATTCTTCACAATACTCTGACCCCATGCAACCAAAGAAACTATAGCACCGACCAACTTAACACATTCTATTCGATCGAAGTCAACGACATCACATCACAAGTGAATATTCCACTTTACTTGAAAACACCAAGTCTTACTACTTTGTCAACCCAACCTGACCATTTATAGTCCAATTGCCTTTCCTCCGCCGGAACTAAAACACTGAAATCTCGAAATAACGCTCTGAGAAGACCTCCCCTCAAGTCATTCATTGCCCCGACATATGGGCAAGTATCCTACCATTACATCCACATCGCGCGATAACCAATCGTAAACATCATAACTACCTAAGCATAACCTCAATGCTCTCAGAAACACAACTACTGAGCTGAAACAACATATTATCCTTCTGTAGGGAAACAACAACAGCCTCAACCAACTACGCATGGAAAACATCACGCACCTTATCCGTATAACCATTTTAATTTCTCAAATTCCCGATTCGTAGCAAGCGCTCGTGACGCGTAAGATTGGGTAGGAAGAAACATAGGCATAAGCCTTAAAGAAATCAAATCGCACAATGAGGAATCAAGAAGGGAAGTACTCCTAACAGCCGTGTAGCCTCTCGAAGATAAGTACAGACGTCTTCGTACTGATCCGCAAGACTCTACTAGACTTGCTCATGACTTGTGAAACCTAAGGGAACCTAGTGCTCTGATTCCAAGTTTCACGGCCCAAAATCCATAAGGTCGTAATGGAGCCAGACACCACTGTCAGGCAAGACAATCATGGAGTAGTTGGATTAAATTCCTGTTTTATTATTTTGAAATCGTTACCTTTCACTTTATTACATAATAATCGATACAATCCTCTAAGTAAATATGGTAGTTCAACAATCCATTTTTTTTTAAATAAACACATTCCAAACACATCTCAGAACTCGGTGTCACAAGTGCATGAGAAAAGTTCTAAGAATTTATACAGATACTACAATGCCTGTCCGAAATACAAGTTGGACAAGTAATTTAAAATAAAAATAAATACATCTGAGGAAGACTCTGCCGACTGCGGGTCATCTCCGGATGATGCAGCTCATCTACGTCTCCAAGTCAGCCACATAATTGTGTTTGGAGACCTGAGTGGACCTATTGTTACTCAGTATGGTTCAGTTTGATGTGATACTGGGCATGGATTGGCTATCTCCATGTCATGCTATTCTTGATTGTCACGATAAGACCGTGACCTTGTCTATGCCTGGACTTCCGAGGGTTGAGTGGAGAGGTTCTTCTAAGTATGTTCCTATCAGGGTGTTTTCTTACCTGAAGGCTCAGCGTATGGTTGAGAAGGGATGTTTGTCGTATTTGGCTTTTGTGAGGGATGTTAGTGGTGAGACTCCTGCTGTTGATTTTGTTCCTGTGGTCCGTGATTTTTCGGACGTGTTCCCTACAGACCTGCCAGGCATACCACCTGACAGGGATATTGATTTTGGTATTGGTCTGGTTCTAGGCACTCAGCCTATTTCTACTCCACCTTATCGTATGACACTAGTGGAGTTGAAGGAATTGAAGGAGCAGCTCAAGAACTCCTAGATAAGGGTTTCATTCGGCCTAGTGTGTCACTTTGGGGTGCACTAGTGTTGTTTTTGAAGAAAAAGGATGGTTCTATGCGTATGTATATTGATTATCGGCAGCTGAACAAGGTTATGGTGAAGAACCGGTATCCTTTGCCTCATATTGATGATTTTCTTGACCAGCTTCAGGGAACTAGAGTGTTCTCTAAGATTGACTAGAGATACGGGCATCATCAGTTGAAGATTCGGGATTCTGACATCCCGAAGACTACCTTCAGGACTAGATATGGTCATTATGAGTTTCTTGTCATGTCATTTGGGTTGACCAATGCCCCAGAAACCTTTATGCACTTGATACACAGCGTGTTTATTGACGACATCTTGGTATATTCCTGATCTTGGGAGGATTATGAGCAGCAATTGAGAGTTGTGCTTTAGACTCTGAGGGAGAAGAGGTTGTATGCAAATTTTCCGAAGTGTGAATTCTGGCTTGATTCAGTGGAATTCTTAGGCCACGTGGTGTCTTGTGATGGGATCAAGGTAGATCCGAAGAAGGTGGAGGCGGTTCAGAGTTGGACTAGACCGTCATTAGCTACTGAGATTCGCAGCTTCCTTGGTTTGGCAGGGTACTATCACCGTTTTGTAGAGGGATTTTCATCTATTGCAGCACCTATGACCAGACTGACCCAGAAGGGTTCTCCGTTCAGGTGGACTGAGGAGTGTGAGGAGAGCTAGATCAAGTCATCTTTGACTACAACTTCGCTGTTGGTTTTGCCTACGAGTTCAGGTTCTTATACAGTCTACTGTGATGCATCGAGCATTGAGCGGTATCGATGCAAGACAGTAGGGTGATTGCCTACGTGTACAGATAGTTGAAGGTGCACGAGAAGAATTATCCAGTGCACGATCTTTTTTCACAACCCAAAATCCCACATTTCAGACCGTGACTGCGTCTAACGTTGAAACCGCTAGACAAGCCGACGTGCACAACACTTTGACATCTACAAAACAACGTAATAGTAATAAAGCCAATTAACCTTCCAACCTCTACTGGAATATCTCAATTTCCTTAATTTTCAACCTTTACCGAACATTTCAAAATCACTTCAAAAGTTTTACTTTACAGCGGAAAAGTAATAATATTCCCAAAACACATAATGAAATGATAAAGGTAACAACATCGCAAAATCCCAAAACCGGGGTGTCACAACCTCACGGACTATCTGAACCGAGTGCTAAATATAGAGTCTGAAAAGAAATATACAATTGTCTTGGAACTAAGAGAAAAATAAGACAATGAGGAATCCGAATGTAGGAGAGACACCAAGGCCCACGAACGCCAGCGGGTATACCTTGAAGCTCTGGGTGGACTGAAGGTGACTCCCTCAATGCGGTCCACTGGGTTCGGATGCGTAATCTGCACAACATTAAGAAGTGCAGTGTAGAATCAGTACAACCGACCCCATGTACTGAGTAAGTGCCAAGCCTAACCTCGGCCGAAGTAGTGACGAGGCTAGACTTGACGATAATGATAACATGTCCTAATCTACAGCAGGTAACAAGGATAATACCAGGCAAGAGATAAGCAACAAGTGAGGGGTACGAGGGCAGTAAAGAGGGAAGCAAGTGCAGCGAAGCAGTCAAATTGACAGGTAGGAGTAAACAAGGGAGGCAATCTAATACAATATCCCACAAAGCAAGTATAAATATCAGAAAAGTAAACAATGGCACGGCATCACCCTTCGTGCTTTTACTCTCTTCCTCACAATGCAATGTAATCAATATCATGGAACGGCATCACCCTTCGTGCTTTTACTCTCTTCTTCACAATGCAATGTACAATGTATCATAGCACGGCATTAACCTTTGTTCTTATAATCAATAAAAGTCATGGAACGGCATTTATCTTCGTGCTTATAATCAATATGAGTCATGGCACGACATCACCCTTCGTGCTTTACGCTCTTCCTCACCATGCAATATAATCACATATTATGGCACGGCATCACCCTTCGTGCTTTACACTCTTCCTCACAAAACAATAACAGATAAAATGGAAAGGAGTACAACATAGTGGAAATAAGCAGTTCAAAACACCCGGCAAGGGGGAAACCATCAATTAATACTCAATAAGTGCCCGACAAGGGTCTCAGCTATAACCAATCACTTCGATCGTATCATTTACACTTGGATTATCATTCGTATCAACACTTATCAACTCAACATCCAATACTTTCAATCAAGAATGAATTACCCAGTAAAGACAATTTCATAATATGCTAAACATGGAAGAATTACTGCAATTTCTATCAAAAATAGACTCACGGTCATGCTTGACACACATTGCATA
>ML247006.1:62513-74487 GCA_005239495.1 Nicotiana undulata
CATACGTACTCGTCACCTCACCTATGAAATGAACATGATAATCACTTAGCACATAGCAATTAATACCTATTCCCTCACCAAAGTTAGGCCAGACACTTACCTCGGTCCAAAGTATAGCAATCAACCCTCTAAGACCGTCTTTCCTTTATAATCCGACTCCGAAACAACGATATCTAGGCATAATTAATTCAATAATATCAACAAAAACTCAATAACACAATCCCATAGCCTAGATATTCAATTTCTAGCTTTCTTACAAAATTTCCAAGTGCTAAAGGCTGTGTAGCAAATGATGAAAGTGAATATGGACTAATTTTATTGAGTTAAATGATTGTGGAAACACCATATATGAATAAATGATTGGTAATGATCATTGTGCCTTGTGTTCACATGGTTATTGGTTGTAATGAATTCATATTATAGAGGATGAAGCCTTGTGATTGAAATGTTGATTGTTGTTGTTATTAAATGTGATTGTACAGTGGGATCGGGTTGCGCGCCGTGACATGAAGTAATAAGGGTGGAGAAGTAATAAGGGTGAAATCTGATTGTATGGTGGGATCGAGTTGCACGCCGCAACACGAAGTAACAAGGGTGGAGAGGTAATAAGGGTGAAATGTGATTGTACAGTCGAATCGGGTTGCACGCCGCAACACGAAGTAATAAGGGTGGAGAGGTAATAAGGGTGAAATGTGATTGTACAGTCGAATCGGGTTGCACGCCGCAACACGAAGTAATAAGGGTGGAGAGGTAATAAGGGTGAAATGTGATTGTACGGTAGGATCGGGTTGTGCACCGCAACATAATAAATAAATATTATTTTCAGTTGGGATCGGGTTGCGCGCCGCAACAGGTAGAAATAAGGGTGGAATGTTGAGAAGGAATAAGGGTGGAGTGTGATGGTGTTGAAATAAAGAACCTGTGGAACTTTAATTGTGATTATTTCGGTATCTCTTTGTTGTGACTTGAACTCATATGTATGGTAGGTTGTATTGAAATTGTGTTCTTATAATGAAATTCTCTGTGATTGAATTAAGAATTGAAAATGTTGACGTGGAAAAGTGATCTTTATCACTATTGATATAAAATTGATGAAACTCGTGAATATGGTGGTGTTGGAAAGGAAAAAGGAGAGATTGTAAAATTGTTGAGTTTGATTGTCTCTTTCCGTGTGTTTTGATTGTTGGTCCTATTACTGTCCTTTTTCTTATCTGTGTATTGGTTGATTGTACTTGGGATAAAGTTTGTTCATACATACTAGTACTATTCCACAGTACTAACGTCCCTTTTGCCGGTGGAGCTACATCTTTTATATGGATGTAGGTGGTTCCATAGCAGGTAGCTCAGCTCGCCGATAGTGGTACCTCCTCTTCATCTCTTCAGCAGTTGTGGTGAGCCCCTCTTCTCCTCGGGGCCTTGTGTGGATTATACCACCCTCATTTGCTTATGTTGTAAAGGTATAGTCGGGGCCTTGTTACCGGCAAGTCATGTAAAATCCCTAGTATTCGTAGAGGCTCCGTAGACATGGTGTGGGTGTATATATGTATTTTTGGGTAGTAACAGTACGTACTCGGAACGGTGGATCATGTTGGAAAGTTATGAATGTATTATGTATGTTTTGACATCAATCGTTGAAATGCTAAAAGAGGAAACAAATGGAGATATGTTGTAAAATGTACTTTGAAACTAAAATCGGCTAACTCACACGAAATAATGCATGTTATGAACGCGGGGTAATGCGTTGGGCAGGAAAGGCAATCCAGGTCCGCTTGACTGGGTTTACTCGGTTAGGCGCCGATCTCATCCCTCGATTTTGGGGCGTTACAAACTTGATAACAGAGCTTAAGGTTTTAAAGTGTCCTAGGATGTCTCGGAGCCACGTCTAGTAGAGCCCTTTTTATCGGTGTGTTGTCGACCACATCTATAATTAGGGGGCTACATGGACATTTAGGAATATCACCCTTCTTTGATACTCCAATCGTGCGATAGATCTCAAGTTAGGGAGTTAGTTTTCTCTCCAAGCCTTACTCTCAAAATGAGTAATCAGATACCATAATCCGCGTGTTTGAAGCCATGAGGAGAGAATGATCCTACCATTGAGTCCGAATGGACTGCCCAAGGGCTTGTTAGGAGAAACACACCTAGTAACACATTCATATGTCAAGCCTTTGTCTCGGCCAAGCCTTATAGCATCTCCCAATTTGGTTGGTAATAACTGGATGTGTAGAAGTGTGTTGTAATGCTTCGCTGCGAAGCATAGTTGCTAAACATAAGTGGATTTTTAAATTTTGGAGCTATACATCATGTGACTATATGCGAAGATCTTCTTTCAAAAACGTAAAGGTCCTCGTAATCCCTTATATTATCACCTTTCCTAGTGGTTACAATGTAAAGGTCACTTCTATAAGCTCTCTCACTTTCTTTTCATTTGTCTTACATCATGTGTTGTTTACCCGTAATCTTCAATGCGATATTATCTCAATTTCTCAACTGGTTATCCAACTATATGATCTGATTTAATTAACCTCACTTTATTTACTCTACAAGCGCCCTTAGAGTGGGCAAATTTTCCCTTTACTACAGACTTCTAAATGTCTTCAACTCTGTTTAAGCTTGTTGATTCCAAATAGTGTTCTTAGTTGTGCTGCCTTACTATCTATTTTCATCTGGTTACTCTCCTTGTGAATCTAATTTTATGCCTTATGCCATCGAGGGTTGGGGTATGTTCCTTTTGTTATGATAAAAAGATATTGTTCGCACTTCGTGTGAGATTTTCTCCTAAACGATCATCTACCTGCTCTGCTTGTCCATGTGACTAGGTAAGTGGGGTTACTCTTCTCCGATAAGTGCATCAAGACTTCTCACCCTTTCATAATTATTCATATGGTCACTTCGAGGCCTTATTCTACACTAGCTCGTAATGATTTTGAGTACTTTCTCGCCATTGTTGATGATTTTCTAGGGCTACGAGGGCATGTCTCATGGGTTCCAAAAGTAATGAATTTCCTTAAAGTTCAGGCTTAAATTGCCATGATTTCAAATCAAAGTGTGTCCCCTTTTCAAAAGTCTTAAATGGGTCGGATTTGATGAGGTTATGTGACTTTCTGCTCACTCGGCTTCTAGGAGTATTGACAACGTCATGGTCATGTATGGGGAATTTTGCTACCTCTGGCATTCCACCGCCTTAGGAAGGGTTAGATTGTTCGAATTATGATAATATCATAAGTAGATGACTTCTTTTCCGTCTTCATGCGCTTGTGGCATAGAGTCCTTGTGTCTCTTATTGTTAGGAGTGAAATCAAATTCCACGTATTTCATTTGCGGCCTCAATCACACCCATGTTGCAAGAGTCTTACCATTTGAGCTCAACTATTTACCTTACACTCAGAGACACAGCTGGTATATCCTACTTGATCAGTTCTTTAAAGTTGCAAGTTCACATACATGGTATCCACCTTATCTAAGAATACTAGTTACCACTATGCTTCACTTATCTGATAATTGATGTAGTCACCTGTATTAAACCATGTCGGCATCGTTAATATAGATCCTCGTGTCTCTTAGCATATAACCTCATAAAATACTCTGCTCAGCACATTAATGGATTCCTGAATAATTCAAGCCCAATCTTGAACTCCGTTACTCCTCACTGTATTTGGCCTATTTGGTATTGAAGGTTCAAATGTGTCTAAGTCACCCTGTGATCTCATATATTCAGTAGGTAATTTTATGGTCAATTTATTATGGCACATCTTAGAGTAATCATGAAGGTCACCACGGGTTTAGTTTGGGTGTTCGCATAGAGATTTAGAGTTAGGAGGGTGAACCGGTTATTCTCAAAATGTTCCACGGTAGATGTTATGTGAATTGATAATGAAGGATACATCGGCGCATTTCCCATTAGGTTGCACTAGGAGTATGATGTTTCTCATGTATTTGTGTTTTCATATGTCTATGACTAAGAAGGTAGTTGGAAGATCCTGTGTGTATCATTTACTAAACGAAGATGACGATGTCCAATTGGCTGAATGGAAGATCGACATGAGAAGCCGATGTTCTTGGTACAGAATCCCATGCAGATTTCTTAACTGTTTTGTAAGGCATTGGCATGAGCAAGAAAGCAGACAAGAGGAAATCAGAAGAAGCCTTCCCTACCATCGGCATATCCGCTTCCAGAGCTTATTCTTTATCAACTAAAAATATTACAAAGGAAAAGACAAGGCTGCTCCAAGATCTACAGGGGGAGAAGAAGAAAGTCTCTTCCTAGAAGATTATTGAAGGTGAAGTTAATAGGTAATTAGCTTATGCGAGGTATCTAGTTGTCATCCTTGTTAGATAAGTTTAGTGGTTGAGATTTGCTTCCGTGAAAGAGTTATGGCAAAGCTTGTAAGTCTAGGAGGCCACCTTGAAGGCCGAAAGTGTCGTGGAAGGAAAATGTTTTCGCTTGGTTGTATATCAATTAGTTTTGACTTGAAAGGTACCTTATAGGTGTTATGATCTGAAAAGGTGCAGCCCATGTTCAAGTGTCATTATAATAATGTAGTTCTTGTGATGCTGAGAATTAGTGTTATGGGTATATACATTGTGATGCTTTGTCGAGTTATTGATGAGTTTTTAGGATGGTTTTGGGTTATTCTCTGACAGGTGGATAGGCCTAGTTACAAAGGAGATGCTGCCGAAATTTCTGAAAAATTTGGGAGTTAGTCAAATTTCAGGGACTTGAGGTAGGATAGAAAAGATATATGTTATGTTAGGTTTTTGGGTCAGGCTCTACCTCTCATTCGAGGACGAATAATCCTAAGCGGGGGAGAATGTAAGCCCCCTAAAAAATTTGCTAAGCAATATAGGATTCTGGGTTCCATGTATACTAATTGTAATATTTTATGTGCTTTAAATATGATGTAAATGAATTGGATGTGGTCAATAAGACGATTCATATAATAATTGATGTGAGGTCCAAGGGGAAGCCTAAGGCTAAGCCAAATGAGAAAATTTCATAACAGGCTAAAATTCTAAAGGTATTTTCACCAGTCCACACTTTGAACTAGCATATCTAAATATATATAAGGTATTATGTGATGAATAACCTATGAAATGAAAGGTATCTTCGTGTAGTTTTCAAATCTTCAAACCATTCATCATTTGGACATTCCTACGCAAAGTTATGATCAAATTACCAAAGGCTAGAAAAAATGCGATCCTGTGTCAAATCTGCGATCGCATTTCTGGTCGCATTGTTGACTCTGCGATCGCAGATCTGTCGCAGAATGGGCCAGTGTAGCCCAATTTTGGGCACCTATTTTGCGATTCATTCTGCGGCCAGCATTCTCATTTTGCGTTCCATTCTGCGATCGCAGACCCTGTTCAAGAGACTTATTTTTCCTATTTTTATAACCCGACCCCATTTTCATAAATAGGTTTAAGGGATTCATTTGGGGTCATTTACTACTGATTTTAGAGAGAAATGAGAGCATATGGACAGAGAAAGAAGGGGGGCTAACTTCATAATCATTCAAATCTTGCTCAAGTCTTCAAGAATCAAGAAAAATAATCATAGATTGTCCTCCATCCGGGTAAGTCCTACTTCCAAAAATTCTATGCAAGAGGTTAAGGGTTCAAATATGTGGTGGGGGTTAGAAATAGGCCATGCATGTGGGACTAAGTTGTAGTATGTGATGTTAAAGAACAAATTTGGGTAGCTCATGTTAAAATTGGTTGAGGGAAGAAGGAATTACCATTTCTAAACCTTGTAGTCTACTTCACATGTTAGGTGTTTGATGAAATTCCTAAGAGAGTTACACCATGGGTAATCTTCCTAATTATTAATCGATTTCCGCTATCTCCTTATAGATTGTTATGGCTAGAGGTGTTGGTGTATTGTATAAACTTAAGAAAAAGCTCTTTGAGGTATGTATGTCTAACTTTAACCTTTGTAGAATGCTCTTGTTGGTGTCCGAGCATACGGTATGTGTACTTTGTCTGAGAAAATGTGAATTGATTGTTCTAATGTGTTGAGACATAATATTATATTCTCTGATTGTCCTAGGTCATTGCCATACCACTGTGCTATGTGAGATTGTGAAAATGGTGATTCCTTGTGCTTACTCTATCATGTGCAAAGCTCGTTAACTGTTGAATACCTCGGTATGAAAGGATGTACTACCAAACGAAAGAAATGATAACGAATCCAATTGTTGAATGTATCTAAGTGCTAAATGTTGTGTAGTAAATAATGGAAAGGAAATGTGGATTTATTTAATGGAACTATATGTTGATGATGTGAAGGAAAGTGGTACTAAATGAGTGAAAATGATAATGAACTCAATTGTTGAATGTATCCAAGTGTTGAGGGTTGTGTAGTGAATGATGGGAAAGAAAAGTGAATTGAATTGACTAATCAAAATGGTTATTGAGTACCGTACATGACTCACTGTTTGGTAGAGATTATTGTGCCTTTGCTGTCATGTGGTTGTTCGGTTGTTATGAATTTACATTCTTGATGATGAAAATCTTTGTGACTCAATTGATTGGTTGATGTTGCTATTAAATACATTGTTGAACGTATCAAAGTGCTAAAGGTTGTGTAGAAAATGATGAAAGTGAATATGGACTGATTTTATTGAGTTAAATGATTATGGAAACACCATATAAGAATTACTGATTGGTAATGATCATTGTGCCTTGATTTCACATGGTTATTGGTTGTAATGAATTCATATTCTTGATGATGAAGCCTTGTGATTGAAATGTTGATTATTGTTGTTATTAAATGTGATTGTACGGTGGGATCGGGTTGCGCACCGCAACACGAAGTAATAAGGGTGGAGAGGTAATAAGGGTGAAGTGTGATTGTACGGTGGGATCGGGTTGCACGCCGGAACACGAAGTAATAAGGGTGGAGAGATAATAAGGGTGAAATGTGATTGTACGGTGGGATCAGGTTGCGCGCCGCAACATAATAAATAAATATGATTGTCTGGTGGGATCGGGTTGCGCGCCACAACAGGTAGAAATAAGGGTGGAATGTTGAGAAGGAATAAGGGTGGAGTGTGATCGTGTTGAAATAAGAACCTGTGGAACTTTAATTGTGATTATTTCGGTATCTCTTTGTTGTGACTTGAACTCATGTATATGGTGGGTTGTATTGACATTGTGTTCTTATAATGAAATTCTCTGTGATTGAATTGTGAAGAAAATGTTGACGTGTAAAAGTGATCTTTATCACTATTTATATGAAATTGATGAAACTCATGAATATGGTTGTGTTGGAAAGGAAAAAGGAGAGATTGTAAAATTGTTGACTTTGATTGTCTCTTTCCATGTGTTTTGATTGTTGGTCTTATTATTGTCCTTTTTCTTATCTGTGTATTGGTTGATTGTACTTGGGACAAAGTTTATTCATACATACTAGTACTATTCCACAGTACTAACGTCCCTTTTATCGGGGGCGCTACATCTTTTATATGGATGTAGGTGGTTCGTAGGTAGCTCAGCCCGCCGATAGTGGTACCTCCTCTTCATCTCTTCAGCAATTGTGGTGAGCCCCTCTTCTCCTCGGGGTCGTGTGTGGATTATACCACCCTCTTTTGCTTATGTTGTAAAGGTATAGTCGGGGCCTTGTTACCGGCAAGTTATGTAAAATCCCTAGTATTCGTAGAGGCTCCGTAGACATGATGTGGGTGTATATATGTATTTTTGGGTAGTAACAGTACGTACTCGGAACCGTGGATCATGTTGGAAAGTTATGAATGTATTATGTATGTTTGGATATCAATCGTTGAAATGCTAAAAGAGGAAACAAATGGAGATATGTTGTAAGATATACTCTCGAAGTCGAGAGGAGCATGAGCAGCACCTTAGAGTCGTCCTCCAGACTCTGAGAGATAGTAGTTGTATGCCAAATTTTCTAAGTGTGAGTTCTTTTGAGTTCGGTGGCATTTCTGGGCCATGTTGTTTCGGCAGAGGGTATTCAGGTAGATCCCAAGAAGATTTTGGCAATAAGAGATTTGCCTAGGCCCAATTCGGCTACAGAGATTCGGAGTTTCTTGGGCTTGGCGGGTTATTATCGCCGATTTGTGGAGGGATTTTCATCTATCGCAGCCCCGATGACCAGGTTGACCCAGAAGTGTGCTCAGTTCAGGTGGTCTGATGAGTGTGAGGCGAGCTTTCAGAAGCTCCAGATAGCCTTGACCACGGCACCAGTGTTAGTGTTGCCCACAGGTTCAGGAATGTATACCGTGTATTGTGATGCGTCACGGGTTGGGCTTGGTGCAGTGTTGATGCAGGATGGCAAAGTCATAGCCTATGCTTATCGTCAGTTGAAGGTTCATGAGAAGAACTATCCAGTTCATGATCTGGAGCTTGCAGCTATTGTTCATGCATTGAAGATTTGGAGGCATTACTTGTATGGTGTGCCTTGTGAGGTGTTTACGGATCATAAGAGTTTACAATATCTATTCAGGAAAAAGGAGGTGAACATGAGGCAGAGAAGGTGGTTAGAGTTACTGAAGGATTAGGATATTACCATTATTTATCATCCGGGGAAGGCCAATGTGGTGGCCGATGCTTTGAGCCGGAAGTCAGTCAGTATGGGTAGCCTAGCTTATTTATCAGCCGGGGAGCGACCTCTTGCGTTGGATGTTCAGGCTTTAGCCAACCGTTTTGTGAGGTTGGAGGTTTCTGAGACTGGAAGTGTGTTGGCCCATACCATGGCCCGTTCTTTATTGTATGACCGTATTCGGGCCAGGCAGTATGATGATCGTCATTTATGTGTTCTTAGAGATACAGTCCGGCACGGAGGTGCCAAGTAGGTTACGGTTGATGATGAGGGAGTTCTGCGGATGCAGGGCCATATTTGTGTACCCGATATTGATGGTATTCGTGAGTTGATACTACAGGAGGCCCATAGTTCATGGTATTCCATTCATCCCGGCGCCGCAAAGAAGTACCAGGACTTGCGGCAACATTATTGGTGGCGGAGGATGAAGAAGGATATTGTAGCTTATGTAGCTCAGTGCTTGAACTGTCAGCATGTTAAGTACGAGCACCAGAGACCCGGTGGTTTGATGCAGCAGATTCAGCTTCCTGAGTGGAAGTGGTAGCGTATCACCATGGACTTTGTAGTTGGGCTCCCACGGACTAAGAGGATGTTTGATGCGGTTTGGGTTGTTGTGGATAGGCTGACCAAGTCAGCGCACTCCATTCCGGTATCAGTTTCATATTCAGCGGAGAAGTTGGCAAAGATATATATGAGAGAGATTGTTTATTGCATGGTGTGCCCTTATCCATTATATCAGACAGAGGTACTCAGTTTATCTCCCATTTCTGGAGAGTTTTTCAGCGAGAGTTGGGTACACAGATTGAGCTGAGCACAGCATTTCATCCTCAGACGGACGGACAGTCCGAGCGTACTATTCAAATCTTGGAGGATATGTTGCGGGCTTGTGCTATTGATTTTGGTGGTTCATGGGACCATTTCTTGCCTTTATCTGAGTTTGCCTACAACAATAGCTATCAGTCGAGCATTCAGATGGCTGCGTACGAGGCGTTGTATGGTAGACGGTGTCGGTCTCCAATAGGATGCTTTGAGTCAGGAGAGGCTAGGTTGTTAGGTTTCGAGTTAGTCCAGGATGCCTTGGACAAGGTAAAGATTATTCAGGATAGACTTCGTACAGCTCAGTCAAGGCAGAAGAGTTATGCGGATCACAAAGTTTGAGATTTGGCATTCATGATAGGAGATATGGTATTTCTTCGAGTGTCGCCTATGAAGGGCTTGATGAGGTTCGGGAAGAATGGCAAGTTGAGCCCTAGGTACATTGGTCCATTTGAGATTTTGGATAAGGTAGGAGAGGTGGCCTACAGACTGTCCTTGCCACCGAGTTTATCAGTCGTGCACCCGGTGTTTCATGTGTCTATGCTCCGGAGGTATATTGCGGATCCATCTCATGTACTTGCTTTTAGCGGTGTCCAGTTGGACAAGGATTTATCGTATGAGGAGGAGCCAGTAGCCATATTAGCTCGGCAGGTTCGTCAATTCAGATCGAAGAGTTATCCTTCGGTTCGTGTTCAGTGGAGAGGTCAGCCTATTGAGGCAGCGACCTAGGAGTCCGAGTCTGATATGCGGAGCCGTTATCCCCATCTTTTCCCCGATTCAGGTACCCTTCTATGTCCGTTCAAGGACGAACGTTTGTTTTAGAGATGGAGATTGTGATGACCCAAAAGGTCATCTTATGTAAATTTAATTATGACTGTGTTCCGAGGCCCCGAAAGCCTTCGTTAATCTCACCTCGATGTGCGTGCGCAAGCCCGGGCGCGTAGCTGGGAAGCCTTTTGTGGAAACTTGATAAAGAGTTGAATTTATGATAATTAATTGAATAAAGTTGATTCCGTGCTCTGGCGGTCCAGAAAGGTCCGTAGGAAAATATGGTAATTGGGAGTATGCCCGGAATCGAATTCCGAGGACCCAAGTCCGAGAAATGAATTTTTTAAAGAAAATTGTTTTCTGAAAATAATAAAGGCTTATGAAAATGAACCTCGATGTGAAACCTGTGTTACCGAGCTCGTGTACTGGTTTCAGAGCCCGGAACAGGTTCAATATGTGTTATTTAGGTTATCTGTGAAATTTGGTAAGGAACAGACTTGATTTGACGGGTTTCGGATCTAAAATGGTAAATTGAGAATTAATGAAGTTTTGAGGATTTTCATAGAATTTGAAATTTGGTTTGGAACGTGATTTTATGTTGTCGAGGCCCGAATGTGATTCCGAGACAAGGAATAGTTCTGTATGGTCATTTATAACTTGCCTGCAAGATTTGATGTCATTTCGAGTCGTATAGGTCGGTCCAACGCATTTTTATAGAAATCTAGAGTTTGAAACTCTTAAGTTATGAATTCAGGGGTTTCGGGATGTGATTTTGAGTTCTAGCGTTGTTTTGAGTGTTCCGTGGGCTCGAGCAAGTGCGTATAATGATTTGGGACTTATTGGTATATTTGGACGGGGGCTCGGGTGGGCCCAGGTGCCTCCCAAACCCCGCACGAGGCCAAATACCAGCTAAAAACACTCCTGGTACAGTTCTAGTTGGTGTGTCCGCAGGTGCGGTTTCCCAGCCGCAGGTGCGGACCATTTTACGTAGGAGCGGGACCACAGGTGGGGCCCCCAACTCTGCAGGTGCGAACCCAGCTCCCCCGACCATTTTTCGCAGGTGCGGCCATTTGCTCGCAGGTGCGGGACCGCAGGTACGGTCCCAGGGTCGTAGGTGCGGAAACCCCTGTAGGCAGCCTGTATTTAAATGTCAAAACTCGGGTTTCCTTTATTTACATTCATTCCAACCTCCATTTAAGGGTTCTATGAGCTTGAGAAACCATTCCTCGACCACTTCAAGTAGAAGTAAGTAATTTTACTTTGTTTTACTAGTTTAATTCATGAATTGTCAAGGGGATCAACTACTAAATCTTAGAAAAATTCTAGGTTTTGAGTAGTAAATGGGATCTTTGGGAATTGGTGAACTATCCAATTAATGTTATGAATTCAAGTGGAAACTTCATATTTATGATCCTTAGGCTATGGGTGAGTGATTCCTTCGAGAATTTTCGGGATTCGAGCATGCTGGCTCGGGGTCGAATTTTTGTATTTTTGGAAGAATAGTAGAAAATGTATAATTAGGCTTTGGAATTAGTTTATTGAGTAATTATTGATGTTCATAAATCCATTATGTCTAGATATTATCGATTCGGAGTTGGATTCGAGAGGAAAGGTTGTGATTGAGGCTTGACTTGCACTTTGGAGCTGAGGTAAGTGTTTGGCCTAACCTTAGCTTGAAGCATTAGGTATAGAGTCTTATTTGCTATGTGTAAATCATGTCCAACGTATAGGAGGGGTGATGAGTTCCTATATGATGCGGTCAAGCATGCTCGTGAGTCAATTGTGATGAATCATATTGTGTTCTTAATATTCTCTGTACTATGAGTAATTGGT
>ML247007.1:0-17617 GCA_005239495.1 Nicotiana undulata
TATATATATATATATATATATAAATATATATATATATATATTCTCAACTTGTGCCAAGTTATATCACGTATCCTTTAAATCACGTATAAATTCAGTTGTTATCCGTTTTTAGGGTAAACAGGTTGGCGCTCACCGTGGGGCTAAGGATAATCATGATTGCATGGTACTAGCCTTCGTAACACACACTATTTTACACTTGTTCTTGTGAGTATCTTTGATTCCAGGATCAACATGTCGAACTCTCAAGCAACACCTGTACACGTGGACAATGACTTCGGTCATCATGATGAAAATGATAACATAGCACCAGGTAACGACATACCTCCAGTTGGCCTCAAGGGAGTTCCGGCTGTAGATCCAATTGACGTCATCTCCCATGTAGCCATTAACGCAAAATTGGCCGTCGATCACAAGAGTAACATCCGCAGGGATGATCGATCGTCCGCTCAAAGCACACATGGAGGCGAAGAAGGCAGAATCAGCCTTCGGGTGATCTTCGATATGTTGCAGGCTCAACAAGCCACAATAACACAACTCCAAAACAAGAACCATGCACCAAGCAGGATCGAGCCCGAGCCGTCCCGGGAAGTAGTTCACACGGCCGAATCACTGTCAAGGAAATCGATTGGAAATGAATCGGGGATTGATCCCGCGATCATGAAGATGCTCGAGGAACTAACGGAGCGAGTTGAATCGGGGGAAAATAAGATCGAAGCAAATGGAAAGAAGGTGGAAACATATAATTCCAGGGTTGATCAAATCCTGAGGGCACCACCAATATTGAAGGGTTTGGATTCCAAAAAGTTCGTGCAAAAGCTCTTTCCCCGTGTGCGGATCCCAAATCGATCCTTAAGAAGTTTTGCATGCTCGATATTCCTAAGTATAATGGAATAACCGACCCCAACGAACATGTCACCTCTTACACATGTGCAATTAAAGGGAATGATCTGGAGAACGACGAGATCAAATACGTGTTACTAAAGAAATCGGGGAGACCCTGTCAAAGGGAGAGAGGATATGGTACCTTAATTTACCACCTAACTCTATTGATTCTTTTTCCATGCTTGCATATTCTTTTGTAAAAATCACACGCCGGAGCCATAAAGGCCGAGACTAGGAAGTCGAACCTCTTCAAGGTAAAGCAGAAAGATAACGAGATGCTCAGAGAGTTTGTGTCTCGGTTCCAAATGGAACGAATGGATCTACCACCGGTCATCGATGATTGGGCCGTTCAAGCTTTCACTTAAGGATTAAATGTACGAAGCTCAGTGACTTGGCAGCAGTTGAAGCAGAACTTGATTGAATACCCGAGAAAAGACGTACCTCGGCTGATGTGCATAATCGGTATCAATCGAAGATTAGAGTCAAAGACAACCAGTCGGGGGCTACTTTTGAGTCCGTTTATCCTATCAGGACTGTCGACAGATTCAAAAGGGACATTGATCGAGAACCAAGGTTGAACATGGATCGACACTAACCGTATATTGGAGATCGTAGGGGCAACGACTGGGCGTAACCCTGTACGAGGTGAAATGAGAAATTATCAAGGCCAGAGCTCTCGAGGGATCATCAGTAAGAATGGTTTGACAGGCATACTGGACCTAAAGAAGCACCACGAATATCAGAATATAACTTCAATGTTGACGCATACACCATCGTATCGGCTATCAGACGCATCAAGGATACTAAATAGCCTCGACCTCTGCAGACCGATCCATCCAAGAAAATCCCAACTAAATATGCAAGTATCATGGCACCTCGTCCATATAATGGAATATTGCAGTTAATTGAGATAGGAAGTAGACCGATTATTCAACGACGAGCACATTCGAGAGTTTCTAAGTGATCGAGCCAAGAATCATTTCAGGAACAAAGATTCCAACAGACAGAACAAGCAAGAATAACCGCAACACGCCATTCACATGATTGTCGGAGGGGTCGATGTTCCCCAAGGGCTAGTATTACGCACCAAGGTGTCGATCACAAGGGAGAAGCGAACTCGGAATTACATAGCAGAAGGAACCTTGTCCTTCAACGATGAGGACGTAGAAGGGATCATGCAACCCCATAACGATGCACTGGTAATATCCTTACTCACAAATAAGACTCAAGTTAAACATGTTTTAATTGATCCAGGTAGTTCATCCAACATCATTCGATCGAGGATCGTAGAACAACTCGGCCTACAGGATCAAGTTGTGCCCGCGACCCGAGTGCTAAACGGATTCAACGTGGAATGTGAAACCACTAAGGGCGAGATAACTTTTCCAGTGAACGTGGCCGGGACCATCCAGGAGATGAAGTTCCATGTGATCAAGGGAGACATGACGTATGACGCCCTGTTCGCGAGACCATGGATCCACAACATGAGGGAAGTTCCCTTGACCCTTCACCAGGTTCTAAAATTCCCGATACTAGTGGGAATCAAAACACTCTACGGAGATCAACCCGCCGCCGCAAAGGAAATAATTATCGTTGATGAATTAATTTCGATATCGGCACTCTCATCGACGAAGGGGTCAAATTCAAAGGGAAAACATGAGGCCAAATAACAATCACAAACGCCATCCTCGACCCAGCCAGAGAAGCAGGGGACTGACGAAGATGATGATTATGGGGTTCCTCGGTCCTTTGTAGTCCCCGATGACTCTGATGCCACCAAATTGACAGTCGAAGTGCTGAATACTAATCGAACATCTTCCCAAACAAAAGGTATACCTAGGAACGGGGTTAACTCCCGAGCTCAGGAAAAAACTTATTCAATTTCTTATAGCTAACATGGATTGTTTTGCTTGGTCCCATCTTGACATACCAGGGATCCCACCGGAAATCACCATTCATAAACTAAGCTTGGACCCGAAGTTCCATCCGGTGAAGTAAAAAAGAAGACCCCAGTCCAATATCAAGCATACTTTCATCAAAGACGAGGTAACCAAGCTTCTTAAAATAAGGTCCATCCGGGAGGTAAAATATCCTGAATGGATAGAAACGTAGTAACAGTCACTAAGAGAGGAAACACATTTAGAATGTGTAGATTACAAATATCTAAACAAATTATGCCCCAAGGATTCATTTACTTATCCTAATATCGATCGCATGATCGATGCCACGGTCGTCCACGAGATCCTCATTTTACTTGATGCCTATTCCGAGTATAACCAAATACAAATGAACCCGGATGATCAGGAAAAGACCTCGTTCATCACTAAATATGGTACCTACTGCTATAATGTAATGCCATTTTGATTAAAAAAAAGTTGGTGCCACATACCGATGCCTAGTAAGCCGAATGTTCGAAGAACAAATAGGGAAATCTATAGAAGTTTATATTGATGATTGTAACGACATGACCGGTCGTTTTGAGAATTTAAGCTCTGTTCGGCGTCGTAAGGTCTTGAAAAGATTCATATTATGTTTATAGATACGTGCATGGTTGAATTCAGTTACCGGATGATTCAGAGTCAAACTGGAAGAAGGAATCTAGTTTTGGAAGCTTAAGCGACGATAATTTGGTCGTAATGTGACTTTTGTGTAAACGACTCCGGAATGAGTTTTGGTTGATGTCAACAACTTCGTATGGTGATTTTGGACTTAGGCGTGCGTCCAGATTTGGATTTGGAGGTCCGTAGAATAATTTGAGGCAATTCGGCAAAAGTTGGAAAATTTGAAGTTTGAAAAATGGAGAATTTTGACCCCAAGTTGACTTTTGTGATATCGGGGTCGGAATGCGATTTCGAAATTTTGAACAACTCCGTGATGTCATTTGGGACTTGTTTGCAAAATTTAGCGTCATTCCGGGTTGGATTGATAGGTTTCGGCACAAGTTTTAGAAGTTAGAAGATTTGAAAGTTCATAAGCTTGATTCATGGTGCGATTCGTAGTTTCATCGTGATTTGAGACCTCAAACGGGTACGTGTTAGGGTATGGAACTTGTTGGTATGCTTGGACGGGGTCCCGAGGGTCCCGGGTGTGTTTCAGACGAGTTTCAGATGGTTTCCATGGGTTTTAAGAGGTCTAAGTTCTGGTGTAAACGCACCTGCGGACCTTGGGCGCAACTGTGATGGTCGCAGGTACGAAGGAGTAGGCGTAGATGAGAGAGGAGATGGACTAGGCACTCTCCGTAAATGCGGAGAATTGGAACGCACACGTGTTACTGTAGAAACGTATCCTTGAGCGCAGAAGCGGAGGGGAGCGCAGGTGCGGTGGGACAGGCGCACCTGCGGTTGCGCAGATGCGGCTAAGTTTGTCGCAGGTGTCGAAGTCCTAGAAGATTCATTTAAATCAAAGGTTGGCTATTTTTCTTCATATTTTGAGTTTTGGACTCCGGATTCGGGAGCGACTTTTGGGAGTTTTCAAGCTAATCGATTGGGAAGTGTTTTTCACCTAGTATTTAATGTATTCCATGAATTTATCTTCAATTCTATCATTTAAAATTGTGTTTTGGGTTGAAGAAAATGTTGGGTTTTGAAGAAAATTTCTAAAATGAAAAATCATGATTTGAGGGACGAAACGGTATCGGAATTTGATAATTTTTGTATACTCATATTGGAATAGGTATTCATATTTTGTTTAATTTGTCGGGTTTCGAAGTGTGGGCCCGGAGGTCGACTTTTGGACCGATTTTTGGATTTTTTTAAAGATTTAGACTTTATTACCCGGAATAGTTTCTTATAAATTTTATGTATGCTTTGAAGTTATTTTAGTTGGATTTGAGCCGTACGGAGGTCTTTCCACTTGAGGAGTTCATTTTAGAGTACCGGGTTGTCGTCTTTGAGGTAAGTATCTTGCCTAACATTGTGTGGAGGAATTACCCCTTAGGATTTGAGTCTTCTATGTTGATTGTAGTTCGTGTATGCGAGGTGACGAGTGCGTGCTCGGACTTATTTGTGGGAAGTTGGCCTTTTAGGACTCGTAGGTCCTTATATTCACCGTGTATGAAGTTGTTCTTGATACGTTTGAGTTCCTATTTTCTAGTTTCACCACTACATGCTTTGATTAGAGATAATTGCTTTAGGATTCACTCTTACTGTCATTTTTCCCCTTATTTGACTTAACAAAAGATTTTACCCCTTCTATCGTCATGCTATATCGTCATAACTGCTTATCTTTAATTGGAATTATTATTATCTCGTCCTATAATTGCTTAGTCTTAACTGGAGTTATGATTATCTTCTGCTGCTTAACCTTACTTGAATTGCTGAATATCCATCGTAATTTCTCAACCTCAAAAGGATTTTAGATAACCTATGTCTTAGTTGACTTGCCTTTATTTGGAACTATTTGAATCGTGTTGGCTTCTTATTGTTGACTTGAATGTTGTGGAATCGTTGATACATTATTGTTTTCCCTTGTTAAGTTGTTCTCCTTGCGCTTAGCATTCTTTACTGTGGTTCCTTGTGAATGAGTTCTACCGTTCTTGCTGATTTAAAGTTCTTGAGTTGATTTACTTGTCGTACTTTGCATTACTGTCATTGTTGCTTTTGTACTTGTTGTGGTGATGTATGAGGTTTCTGTCGTGCTATAGTTGTTACCTCTGTTGGTTGCGCTGCATATTTAAATTGGGACTACGGAACGATATTCCGGGAGATCCCCCTGCACTGCATATTTACTTTGGGACTACAGACGTATTCTGGGAGATCCCCATGTCTTGCTTAGTTACTTTGGGACTACAGACGTATTCCAGGAGATCACCAGCACTGCATATTTATTTTGGGACTACATACGTATTCCGGAAGATCCCATGTACTGCATAATTAATCCGGGACTACGGGACAGTATCCCGGTAGATTTCCCTATCGTCATATCTGTGTTCGGAGCTGCTAATCTTCTATTCTTAGGTGTCACAGAGTGTCTTATACTCAAAGGGTATTTACTTGAAAATTTTATAGTTGAAAAGTATCTATCTTGAAGGAACTATGTTTGAAAGATATTTATTTCAAAAGTTAATATTTGAAAAGTATTTATCTTGAAAGAACTACGTTTGAAGGATATTTATTTGAAAAGCTTATATTCGAAAAGTATTGATCTTGGATGAACTATGTTTGAAGGATATATATTTGAAAAGTATTTATCTTGAAAGAACTATGTTGAAGGATATTTATTTGAAAAGTTTATATATGAAAAGTATTTATCTTGAAAGAACTATGTTTGAAAGAAGTATATTTCAAAAAGAATTTCTTATTGGAAGGGATTATATTTAAAGACCTAAATTTGAACACTTACGGGCGAAAGTTTACACTTGAAGGATTTGACTAATTTATTGGGGTTTGTTGGCTAAGACTTGATGCGAAAACTATTGTAGTTGATGTGTTACTACTTGCCTTTACTGTATTTTGATTTTCAGATTTGGGTTGTGTTTTCATTCATTCTTCAGTGTCTTATTATGGTGTTCTGCTACTACCTGTTGTTTTTCCTTCCTTATTGTTGTTGCTATGTGGTTAGCCATATCGCGTAGCCCTTAGATAGATGTCATGATCTGCCATTTCTATACTTATGTTTGTTCAGTTTATTAGGCCAGTGGGTGTCTTCACTAGTCCTCATCACTACTTCACCGAGGTTAGCCTTGATACTTACTGGGCACCGTTGTGGTGTGCTCATACTACACTTCTGCACATTTTTGTGCAGACCCAGGTATTGACCCTTAGTAGCTGTGCGGATTCTTACTGAGGAGACTTAAGGTAAACCTGTCGCCGCATTCGCAGGCTTCGGAGTAACCTTCCTATTTTGTATTCACATTGTTTTTACTTGCTTCCAAACAGTTATATTTAGAAGTTGTAGTAAACTCTGTTGAACTTATGACTTGTACTACCAGGTTTGGGAAATTATAAATTCTGTAAGAATTTCTATATCAAGACTGTTAGATTTTCTTTATTATTGTTGTTATTTCAGTAAATGTTAGGCTTACCTAGTCCCTAAGACTAGGTGCCATCACGATACCCAACGGAGGGAAAATTGGGTCGTGAGAATGATACATTAGTTAAGTCTTGTTAACAGAGGACCATTTGAAGCATTTGCAGGAAACTTTCAGTATATTGAGGAAATACAACATGAAGTTGAATGCGGAAAAATGCGCGTTTGGGGTCGGGTTATGCAAATTTCTCGGATTCATAGTATCCAACCGAGGAATCAAGATCAACCCCGATAAGATCAAAACTATCAAGGACATCATGGTAGTAGGCAACGTAATGGTCGTGCAGAGGTTAACCGGGCGCATAGCCGCCCTAGGGCGATTCATCTCTAGGTCTTCCGATAAAAGCCATCAATTTTTCTCGTTGCTAAAGATGAAAAATAACTTCGCATGGACTCCGGAATGCCAACAGGCCTTGGAATAGCTTAAACGATGCTTATCGAGCCCGCAGCTGCTTCCCACGCCGAGGGCAGACGAACTACTGTACTTATATTTGGTAGTATCAGAGATAGTGGTAAGTGGAGTCCTAGTCCGGGAAGAACAAGGTACGCAATTTCCAATTTATTATGTTGTCCGGGCCTTAGGTGAGGCCGAAACTAGGTATCCCCACCTAGAAAAGTTGGAGCTCTCTTTGATAAACGCCTCTAGGAAACTAAAAGCATACTTCCAATGCCACCCCATATGTGTTGTAACGACTTATCCAATTCGAAATATTATGCATAAACCCGAGCTTTCGACGCGGTTGGCCAAATGGGCCGTAGAAATCAGCGGGGTATGATATTGAATATCGACCCCGAACAACCATTAAGTCTCAAATTTTGGCAGACTTCGTGGATGACTTCATGCCGGCCCTAGTACTCGAGGTTGAAAGGGAGATGTTGGTAAACTCAGGTACGCCCTCGGGAGTCTGGACCCTCTTTACGGATGGTGCTTCGAGCGCAAAAGGGCCCGAGCTCGACATCATGCTAAAAACCCCACAGGAAACGTGGTTAGACAATCTATTAGAACCGTGAAATTGACTAACAACGAGTCCGAATATAAGGCCATGATTGCACGTCTCGAACTAGCCAAAGGCTTAGGAGCGGAGGTGATTGAAGCCAAATGTGACTCCCTCCTCATGGTGAATCGGGTTAACGGAACCTTTGAAGTTAGGGAAGAACGAATGCAAAGATACCTAGATACGTCACAAGTAAATTTTCACCGATTTAAGGAGTGGACTTTGCAACATGTGCCTTGAGATCAGAATAGCGAGGTCGATGCCCTCGCAAACCTAGGGTCATCGGTCGAGGACAACGATCTCAATTCGGGGCCGTCGTGCAATTCATGAGGTCAGTAGTCGAAGAAAGCCATGCGGAGATAAAATCCACGAGTTTGACCTGGGATTGGAGAAATAAATACATAGAGTATTTGAAGACCGAGAAACTTCCCTCAGATCCAAAAAAATCGAGGGCTCTGGGCACGAAGGCAGCACGATTCACCTTGTACGAAGACAGAACCTTGTTCAGGAGAATGTTTGATGGTCCACTAGCGTTATGTCTGGGACTGGGAGATACCGAATATGTTCCGAGGGAAGTTCATGAGGGCACATGCATAAATCATTCCGATGCCGAATCATTGGTTCAAAAGTTAACCAGAGTCGGCTATTACTGGATCGACATGGAAAAAGATGCTAAAGAGTTTGTTCAAAAATGCGACAAATGCCAAAAACATGCACCGATGATTCACCAACCCGGGGTACTACTCCATTCGGTCTTTTCACCACGGTCATTCATGAAGTGGGGAATGGACATCATTGTCACTCTTCCATGGGCACCAGGTAAAGCTTAATTTATTTTACTTATGACTGAATATTTTTCTAAGTGGGTTGAAGCACATGCCTTCGAGAAAGTTAGGGAGAAGGAAGTCATCGACTTCATTTGGGATCACATCATATGTCGATTCGGGATGTCATCCGAAATTGTGTGTGATAACGGAAAACAGTTCATCGGCAGCAAAGTAACCAAATTTCTCAAGGACCACAAGATCAAAAGAATCCTATCAACACCTTATTATCCTAGCGGGAACGGGCAAGCCATATCGGCCAATAAAACCATCATCCAAAATCTTAAGAAGAGTCTAAGCGACGCCAAAGGAAAATGGAAGGAAATTTTACCCGAAGTTCTTTGTTCATACCGCACAGCCTCAAAGTCCAGTACCGGGGCTACCCCATTCTCATTAGTTTATGGAGCCGAAGCTCTAATACCGGTCGAAGTTGGAGATTTGAGTATCAGGTTCCGATATGCAACAAAAGAATCAAATGACAAGGCCATGAATACGAGCCTAGAACTATTGGATGAAAGGCGTGAAACCGCCCTCGTCCAATTAACTGCCCAAAAATAACGGATCGAGAGATACTATAATCAAAGAGCCAATCTTCGATATTTTGACGTTGGGGACTTAGTGATAAGGAAAGTCATCCTCAACACACGTAATCCAAACGAATGGAAATTGGGTCCGAACTGGGAAGGACCATACCAAATTCGCGAGGTCAACGGAAAAGGGTCCTACAAGCTCGGAACGATGAATGGAGAACAATTACCGAGCAATTGCAAAATATCTCACCTAAAATGGTATTAATGCTAAGTTACGACCCCTTTCCATTTCCTTTTTATTCCCGACTAACACTTGCAGGCGGTCAACGAGAAACGACGATGGATTTTTTTCGGCGAACGACACGAAGTTTTTAGGTCCGAAAGCACGTGTTGCACTCTTTTTATCTTAGACTTGTTTTGTCCCAAATGGGTTTTACGACGAGGTTTTTAACTAGGCAACAATGAATCGTGCTAACTTGGAATCCAGCTCGATTACGAATCGGCATCGAAGATCAATTCAACAATATTCGAGGTTCCTTTTCAATCAACCTAGAATACTAGGGGGTTACCCTCGTATATGTGTTATCTTCGAATATCAACTCTAGAGAGGAAACTACTTCATAAAGGGAAGGTCTCAATAGATAGGATTTATTGTAAGAACGAACTGTGCCCACGTAGCTTGCTCGAACCCTGGCATAAAACATGTACGCATGTATGATTATTTTGATCAAGAATAAAGAGAAGTACTTTCCTTGCAAACATCTTATGTTTTAAATATTTTCCTCTTTACATCCCCTCGAAAGAGCTTCGTACTTCCGAAAACAACGAGCCCAAGGGCAATACTTAACCATAATACGAATGACCACTCCCTCACTTGGGGGCTGTTACCCAGGGCAAGCCTAGATAAAACGGGAAACAAGCCCAATGGGCAGCCCCCGAACTAAAAGGCTACGACCAATTGAACACGGCTCGGAGACATCCGAAACCCGTAACGAAAATAGGCCTTCGAAAAAGAAAAAATTATTTTACAACCGGTTCTAAAGGCTACCCTCGGCAAAATGATAAACTTAAGATATTTTCGGGGAAAAAAAATTCGGTAACATGGAACCCAACAACGTTTAACTGAGAATGGCAATTAAGGAAAGGTTTGCTCGAACCCTCGAACACAACCTTATTGTTTCATGCTAAGGCATTTCAACCTTTGTGAATACAACTAATAAAGCAAAGGAAATTTTTTAGAGCTGAAATGGGAAGAAAAGCCTTATATATATATATATATATATATATATATAAAAATTGTTTTTACAAAGGCCAGATCGGCCTAATACAAAAATTTACAACGACCAAAACGGCCTAAAAAGATGCAAAAGAAAGAAAGAATATAAAGGCCTAAGTGGTTTGGTCTTCATCGGAGGTAGCATCTCCATCTTCGGGATATTCCCCGTCCTTGGACTCGCTCAAGATTAGATTATTCCTCAGGAAAGGCCAGCTTTTGGGCATTGGCTTCCTCTGCTTTGGAATTCTCGATTTCGGTCATAATATCGAAGGCTTGAGCATGAACTCCCTCGAGGGCTTCCCTTCGAGCTTGCCATTTTGCATGATCCACCATCCTCTTGGCCTTCTCCTGGATGGCCTTGTTATCGACCTTAAACTGGGCTACTTTAGCATCAACTTTTGTGTTGGCCACAACCAACTCAGATCTAGCCACTTCGAATTCATTGACCAAGTTTGCCTTATCAGAAACAACCAAGTCACACTGAGATTGGAGCTCCTTGATTTTCTCGACCTGCACCGAGGCTTTATCTTTTGCACCTTGGAGCTGGGTCTCGGCCGACTCTATTTGTGCATGGACGACTTCCTTTTTAGAGGATAAGATGTCCATGTTCCTTTTGAGTTCTTCAGCCTCGACCTGTATCTCATATACCTACATCTAGAGCCGCCCGATCTGTTCGAGCCTCTGCCGGACCTGCAGGATCGGATCGTTAGTTACTATCTCTAATTCATCTTCACTATCGTGAAGCACTCAAAATACCTGCTTGGCCATCTCGACATGCTCACTCTTGTCGCTTCTAAATCGGCTCGAAGCTTCTCACTCAGAAGCTTGTAAGTATTCCCCTTTTCGGTGAGTGATCGGACCTCAACCTCGTGCTGCTCCCGAATACGGAAGAAAGCTTCGTGATGCAACACTGAAGCTTGCAAGCACGGAATAAGTTGTTAGAAATATTCACGACTTCAAGTTTAAAATAAATAAAGAAGTGACCCTCGAACTTACCCGGTTCAGAGCATGCTGGGCCTCGTTAAATAGGCAAGGCGCCTCCACCGCATCCATCACGACTTGATCTTCCTCGATCACCAAGCACCTGAGGTAGCTAGAAACCCTCACGGGGGCAGAGAACACTCGGGGATTCTCGGGGACAGAAAAAGTTATCGACCGCCTGCGGTCGGGGTCAACACTTGGGGCCAGAAATTGACCTACTAGTTTTAGGCTCGATGGAGACCCAGTAGACCCGATGACGGTGCTTTATTTGGGACCGGCAAGTCACCGAGTCCGGCGACATCTTCCGAAGCGATAGACTCAAATCCATCTAAGAAGCCATGGATGTCGGCCACCCCCTGAGGCCCCTCATAAGAACGACTTTCTAACATGACGGCCTCACGAATCATGTTGTCCAAATTTTGATCCAGAAAATTTGGATCACTCCGAGACGTCCCTCGGGATATCTTCCACAGCTTGAGAAGTGTCTTCCCCGGTCTCTCTCTCGACCCTCTCGGGGACTTCGGCCACTACCTCTTCTACGACCTCCATAGTTCGAGGTATCTCAGAGTCGCGTCTTACTCTGGCCACCAGCTTAGATATTTCTTCTTCCTCATGGGAGTCGTCACTCAACCGATTGAGTGAGTCCGATGAGAGTTCTCGTGTCCCGAATGTTTTGGGCTTGTGCGCCAACCGCTTCCTCGATCTCTTCCTCTTTTCCGAGCCCGGAGAACTCGGAGCCCCTTTCCTCTTCTTCTCTTTGGCGTGCTTCGGAGCAGGTGGTTAAGGAAGGATTCTTTGTCACCAGAGAGGGGACTCATTGCAACATCCTTCCCGAGGCCTACAAAGGAAAAAAGATGACTAAGCTCAAGAAGAAGCCCGAACGATAACCGTTGTAAGAGAGAAACTTACCATGATTGCGGGCCTCCAATCGATCCATTGATAACTCCATCCAAGCACGCTCAGAGTATGGTCTCTATAACACTAGACCCTCGACCCATTGCTTGAGTTTCGGAATCGGGTACGGCATCTGGGCCACAACTGCAACACCAAAAACATAGACGAGGAAAGAAGACAAGAAGTAAAACAACAAAATTGGACATTCAAGGCGAAATACTACTCACGATTCATGTTCCATTTCTCAGGAAACAACATGTCTTCAGCAGTGATCAGGTCCGAAGTCTTCACTCGAACCAATCGGCCCATCTAGCCTCGGTCCCGAGATTCGTCTATACTGAAACGGGGCCCTACTAGCCTGGCGAGCAAGCTTGATCAGTCTTCCTCGATAGAGTCAGGGACTGTAAAGGCCCATGAGGTGATCGAGGGTGAAAGGACATCCCTCGATTTTGCTTACGAAGAATCGGAGGAGAATGATTATTCTCCAGAAGGAAGGATGGATCTAGCCAAGGGTCACGTCGTACCTCTTGCAGAAGGCGACGATGACAGGGTCTAAGGGACCCAATGTGAAGGGGTAAGTGTAAATACTTAGAAAACCCTCCACGTGGGTAGTGATCGATTCCTCGGGCGAAGGAACTACCACATGCTTATTGTCCCAATTGCAGTCCTCTTTAACCTTGGCGAGGAGGTCTTTGGTGATTGTGCATATATACTTCGATACTGGCTCACATCGGCCCGGTATCGAGGAGATCTTTTTGACCTTAAAATCAGTAACAGTTGGGCACCCTGTTGGAACAAATTCCTCAGGGTGGGTCTCCGCCGCAACCTTACCACCGACGGATCATGATAAAGAAGTGGCCTCCTTTTGCGGCACGATCTTGGAAGTTTTCGCCATTGATGAACAAGAGAAAAGAGAATTAAGATAGTATACGTCTTGATTAGAGTTCAAGAAACTTGGGTGCAAAAGTTATAAAGCCAAGGGATTTTTGAAGAAAAGGCAAGAATAGGAAGAGCTTTGAACGTAAAAGTTTGAATGAGAAAAATCTAGGGTACTTATAGCTTGCTGGAGACGGTTCAAAACTGGTAGTGGCCGACCAGCGACTCACAGACATTTAATGCCTTGATAACTGGACCGACGGAACGTTTCGATATCCATTCATCGCTTGTGTCACAGCCAGTTTCGTCGCTTACGTCATTACCCATCGAGACAGAGCTTGGAAATTCATATCGTTTCTCATCATCTTCATTCCGAGAAACGAGGGGACAATCTTTATGCGGTCAAAATCGGGCTTGCCCTTCGTATGACTAATCGAGACCGGAACATGATAGGCCAAGGTTCAACCTCGTGAACCATGGTGCGAAGTTAGATCGCCGAGCTCGTAAACTAAAGACTGATCCAGATCGAGATCGGCCAAGATCGACACCGAGCAAGATAGAGATCGAGCGAGATCGAGGGAAGTTTACCGAGTCAAATAACGGAAAGCCGAAATATCCGTAATCAAGCGAGGATCACAGTGAAAATCCCGATACGTATCAAGAAGAGGCCGATTAATTAGCCAATCATGGATTGTATCAAGAGTAAGATTCTCCTACTATACAAAAAGGGGTCTGATCATTTGTAAGACAATCATGGATTCTAGTTTTCAATATCTTGTTACTCTGTTCATATATCCATGGAATCTTCACTTGGTTCGAGGGTGACAGATTTCAAGGGCCAAGGCTATACGATTCGTTTGGTTTGCATTTACTTCTTTTACGGTCAATTTCAATATTAACATATATATTTTCTCAACTTGTATCAAGTTAAATCACGTATCCTTAAAACCACGTTTAAATAGAATTGTTATCCATTTTTAGGGTAAACATTGTTCTAGGAACAAGTATTTTTTATATTACCACTTCAAACAACATTTTATTACAAGTGCCTTTCCAATTACAAACAAAAGCTGCACAAATCATGGCTTACGCCTTTCTGAGTTTTTCAATTATGGGTACCGCAACGGAATATGATATGATATGTGGGATTGGTTAATTTATGAATTGTAGCTGTATCATGAATATGACTGACTAGCATTTAACCACAACTCTTAGATGACAATTTCTTCTCAATTTCTCAAATATGATCACTTGCCTTTGTACACAATCTCTTCATCATCCACGTCGAATGCTGGATTACACAGACATCTAAAGAGTCTCCCTATTCCCTACATAACCAGAAACAACAAATTTATGGTATCATGAGTTGGAGGGAAAACTGTATTTACTTTTGTTAATTACATTAAAAAATTATAAATTATTCAAATATTGAAGAGAAAGATAGATTAGTAGGAATGCCTATAATAGTGGACATATATGTATAGCAATTAATGTGCATATTCACCAAATGACAGGTCTGGAAATCAGTTACTAGCCTCTAGATTAATTGGTTTGAAATGATAGTAAAGGAAAAGGTTAACCTGTGTGAGTAGAGGAGTTTTATAATTTAGTGTTGTTGGTGATTCTTCCTCATCATCACTGCTATCAGAACTGGTTTCCTCTGCATTTATATCACCTATTGTCTTATTTTTTGATGTTCCGCACTTCTCCCTCTGCACAATAAGGAGAGATGAAACATCATCAAATAATGTAACAAGAGTGCACAACCTAAGTAGGCTGATATTTGATACTTTTGGACTTTGTGTTTTGAAGATAAATGACAACACTTGCCTCAAATACTTTTCCCAAAATCTTTAAAGCCATGGCTCGTTTCTTGAGTTCTTCCTTCTTCACATTGCCTTCTTGTAGCACCTGAAAGATTAAACATCAAGTGACTCAAACAGGTCTTTCAAGAATAAGCAGAGGATGCATAGCAAGTGATAAGAGCTAATAAGTTCGAGTCAAATATGAAGGCTTACCAATTGGCAGACATGCAGAAGAGTTACTTCAATGTCTACAACGTTTAGCTTCCACAACGAATTCATTAGTGTTTCTCTGTTTAATCTGAGATGTGATTCAACGTCATTTTCAGGGCCACTACCATCCATTTTAAACTGGCGACGAACATCTTCTTGAAGTTGCAGCAGTTGAAAAGCACCTAAAAAAAACCAGTATAGTTCATCACATTATGGTGCAGATATGACAAGTAGGGGAGAGGTAGGATCTTCAGTGTACCTTTTGCTGCTGTGAGCTGTGATTTCCAGAAATGACCTTTGTTGCGAACCCACTCGGCCATAAATGGAACTCCCAAGTATATTGCTTTCTTTCCAAGCTCTTGGGCAGCCTGTCTTGTGTATATGTATCCAATAGTTTGAAGAATCTCAGCTCCAAATGCTGTTAAAGACAACCGGAAAGCCCACATAAGTTTAACACATAGATCCGATCAATCACTAGAAGAAAACACGAGAGAAGTAGTCAGCAGACCTGCTTGTGAAAGCCGTTCAGCTTCAGATTCAGCACGTCGTAGAAATCCTACTTTGTCACCACGAACGTATTGTTGAAGAAAATCTTTGAGTATTCTAGCAAGCTTTTCTTCTCTTTCCTTTTGGACACCCTTCATAACACAATACTATTGTAGTGAATCAACTGAAAAAAGCTTTTATATAGAAGATTTTGTCCTAAAAAGAGATATCACACATATCTTCAAGAGCAAGGAATTCAATCAATAATACGTTTTCTTGACAGATTTCTTACAAAGAAACTGCCAACAAGTGGAGACATAATTTGTATGTTATTGAAAATTCAGACATACTTGCCTTGAGTCTATCATGGATTTTCTCAGGGTTGTCATTTTCGCCAACTAATTCAGAGGAAGCCATTGATGCCACAGAAAGATGTCCGACGTAGTCTTCAAAAAGTTCGCTCCCAAAGAGGAGCGCAAACACAGCAGTTGGATCAAGCATAGTTTCCCTACAAAGAGGGCATCCAACAAAATGTTTTGATGTACAACATGTAGAATGGCAGGCCAAACACATTGAATTCAGCAATTACCTGGAGACACAAGACTTGCCATTTTGATCATATACATTTCTTTGTACTGGATCACTCAAAACCTGATATGCCTCCCCTAATTCCTGTTTGTTTAAATTTTAAACATCAAAAACAATATAACAGCTGGCTCAATCGCAAGCTATCTTTTGAAAACATAATAAATAAATAAACACAACAAGAAGATGCTTGCCTGAAATCTTTGTGCAGCAAGAGGATCATCTGGATTTTTATCAGGGTGTACTTTCCTGGCCTGCACCAGAGGAAATGAAAGACAAAGATTGTCATACCATTTAACAAGCACAACACATTCGTTCTTTTCGTTTTTCCTTTATCCTTCCTTTGTTTGAGAGAAAAAAACGAAAGCTTTTTCTTTTCAGAATAACAAAGGCTACATTTTGCTCTAGTTTCCACTTGTTGGATGCAGTGGCGGATCCATAATTTTCATTAAGGGGTGTCAAAATATAAATAATTAGATACATCGAAAAGTCATTAAATATACATAAATTTATCTAGCAAAATAATGTAATTTCCTTCCTTTACTTAAACTTTAACTTGTCCAATTTAGAAACATCCAATACTAGTTTGGAAGTTCCTATCTGCTTTACGTAAATTGCATTAAAGACACTGGATTTTAACACAAAAGGAAAATCAAGTAATTATAGAGAGATAAGTGTTGAAAAAAGAAAAAAAAAACATGGGCACTAATAACAGCTGAAATTACACTAGAAAAGATGTCAAGTTCTTAAGGAAGTTCCCAAAACTTACTGTTTTAAATCCTGTCAAATGGAAACTTGAGCAGTTTTTCAAGAAAACATCTCTTTTCAATAGATCAGGCAGTTTCCACAACCATTTTGTACATTTCTAGCACAGAGAATATATTTACTACTTGGTTGGATCCATTTTAAAGTATAAACAGATGAAACTTAAACTATAGCAAACTACAAATCAATCCCATCACTCTGTATAGCTATTAAAAATACGTTAAAAAAATAAAGAAAGAAGTTGGAAAACCTTGAGATAATAGGCCTTGCGAATTTCCTCTTCAGATGCTGAAGGACTAACACCAAGAACATCATAATACTCTGTTTCTTTCACCATTTTCTTTTTCCGAAATCCCCAATAACAAACTACTTCTTCAGCTCTTCCACTACTCAAAAATAAAGAAAAAAAAATGATAACAAAATTTTATGATCAAGAAAACTTGAAAGAAGAAGAGGTGGGGTAAGGGGTTTTTGGGGGGGG
>ML247010.1:0-94590 GCA_005239495.1 Nicotiana undulata
CGTTCATGGGAGCTAATATCGTTAAGGAGACTGCTCCAAAAAGTAAGAAGAGGAAGAGGTTTTCTGGGCAGACTACGGAGCAGAACAAAAAGAAATTCAAGAGCAACTGCTACAA
The DNA here is from genome assembly GCA_005239495.1 of Nicotiana undulata. Classification (NCBI taxonomy): domain Eukaryota; kingdom Viridiplantae; phylum Streptophyta; class Magnoliopsida; order Solanales; family Solanaceae; genus Nicotiana; species Nicotiana undulata. The sequence continues at coordinate 116 of ML247010.1, forward strand.
TTGTGGAAAAGTTGGTCAAAAAGACCTTGATTGTCGTCTCCCGAAAAAGGATAAGAAGAAGGGACATGCCAACATAGTGGTGAAGAATGATGACATTGGTGATCTGTATGCAATGCTTTCCGCATGCAACCTAGTGGGAAATTCGAAGGAGTGGTGGATTGACTCTGGAGACACTCGACATGTTTGTGCTATCATAGAAGCATTTGGGACTTACTCTACTGCTAGTCCTGAAGAAGAGCTTTCCATGAGAAATAATGCAACAACAAAGATTGATGGTTATGAGAAGATATTCCTGATGATGACTTCTTGCAAGGTGTTAACGTTCAACAACGTTCTTCATGTTCCTACTATTAGGAAGAATTTAGTTTCTACTTCTTTACTTGTGAAGAATGGAATCAAATGTCTATTTGTTTCTGATAAAGTTGTTGTAAGCAAGAATGAAATGTATGTTGGAAAGGGCTACCTCACAGAGGGCCTTTTTAAACTCAATGTAATTGTTGTTGACAATATTATTAAAATTTAAGCTTCTTCTTATTTATTGGAGTCAAATGATTTATGACATATTCATTTAGGACATGTCAATTATAAAACCGTGCGGAAGTTAATTAATTTAGAAGTATTACCCAAATTCGAGTGTAATAAATCAAATGTCAAATATGTGTTGAATCTAAGTTTGTAAAACATCCCTATAAGTTTGTTGAAAGAATTCAAATCTTTTAGACTTAATTCATACTGACATTTGTGATATGAAGTCGACACCATCTCGAGGTGGAAAAAAGTATTTTATTACTTTTATTGACGATTGCACTCAATATTGTTATGTTTATTTGCTTAATAGCAAGGATGAAGCAATTGAAGCATTTAAGCAATACAAGAATGAAGTGGAGAATCAATTGAATAAAAAGATCAAAATGATTAGATGTGATAGGGGTGGAGAATATGAACCTCCGTTTGCAGAAATATTTTCTGAATATGGAATTATCCATCAAACTACTACACCTTACACATCTCAATCTAATAAAATTGCGGAAAGGAAAAATTGGACATTAAAGGAAATGATGAATTCTTTATTAATAAGTTTCGCATTCCCGCATAATTTGTGTGTGGGGGGGGGGGGGGGGGGGAACCCTCTTAAAAACCCGGGGGCAAACCGAAAAATCTCACATAAGAAAAAAGGAGAAAGGAANTTATGGTGTGGGGGGGGGGGGGGGAGGGGGGGGGGGGGGGGGGGGGGGGGGGGGGGGGGAGCTATCCTTACAGCTAACGGAGCAAAACGCAATATATTCCATATGAAAAAATGGAAAGGAAGAAAACTCAACTTGAAATATTTCAAAGTGTGGAGATGTCTAGCAAAGGTACAAGTTCCTTTACCTAAAAAGGTTAAAATCATACCAAAGAGTCAAGTCTCACGCCGTCGTCGCTCGCTCGGCTCGGCTTCGGCTTCACATTATTTTAAATTCGTTTTGTGTTTTTCTGTGATATTTTAACGAAAATATTCCCACCTGTTCCAACATTTATGGTTGTTTGTAAAATGTTGCAAACCTTTTCAAAAATTATGTCAAATGGTCTATAAATATTCCTTAATCCTAGAATCTTTACTTACTAAATTTTGTGATTATCTTCTTCTTCTTCTGCAGAACATTTTTCAGTGTGTTTTATGACCATTGAGTGGTTCGAAGTCCACCGGAGTTTTTGGTACAATACGCTGATGAGTTAAATCGTTCTATCCTGGGAGGATAATATTCCAACACATCGAGTACTTGAGGGGAATAATTTCTTTAAGGACACACAGTGTATTCAGTAGACTCTATTTATTCCTATACTGTTTTTTTAGAATTTATTTCGTCAAACTGGTTCTACTCACTTTTCATTTTTGTTTCTATTTCAGAAAATTTAATATTTTTATTATTTATTACAGCAATACAGATTGAATAACAATTACTATTATATTGAAATTTATTTGCGGAACAGTACCTTTCTTTTAACAGATGGAGAGATTTAAATAACAATATTTATCCTTAGAACACTTGTTGATTCGAATGATTTGGACCTAGGCAAAGTCAGAATTTGAAGTTATTGAGTTTGAAATTTTAATATTTTTATGTTACCAAATTCTAAAGTAAGAATTTTTATCTATTCAATAAATTTCTTAAGACAAATATATAAGTTAGGCTAAAGTTAATGGGTTCAACTCCGCCCATCCTTAGACATTTAGATGAGATAACTGTCCCGATAAGTACCCTATCTATAAAAAAAACTTTCATTTTTATAGCTCAAGTTTTAAGATTTGTTTTTTTTTTTTTTTTTTTTTTTTTTTTTTTTTTTGTAATTTTATAACTCAAATTTGACTGCATCTATCTAATTAAAGGAGGACGGAGAATTCCAGTCATTAAAACAATCAAAATAAATTCTATTAACGGAAGAAGGATTCTACCTCCATGTGAGGACATGACTATCTTAATTAAAAGAAAACCAAACTTAGAAAATACTAAAAACAAAAGGTAGGACTGACTTTTTCATAAGGACTAATATTGCATGCAATAGAGACGAAGTGTCAAGCTGCCACATATCTCTCTTTGCATGCCAATCCCTAATACTATGCAGCCACGCATCTCTTTGCCCATACCTCACACCATCCTCGTCACTCCCCTCCCCCCACCACCCCAATCCCCCCTCCCCTATATCTATATTATTTTCATTTCATTTTGTGTTTGTATAAATGATCCCCATTCCTCTTCTTGTTTCCTTGCATTCAACATTACTTTCATGTCCCCCACTCTCTAAAAAAAACTCTCTCTATTCAATATAATCTACCAATATTATTTCTTGAACAAACCCTAGAAATGGAAGGGCTTTGTGCTGAACAACATCATCACAAGTTTCATCCTTCTCACCAACTCTACCTTAACAAGAAATCTCTTCGTGATATTGACATTCCCCCAAGAAAACTCCTCAGCCGCCGTTCTAATCTCTCCGTCGACCCTGTCTCCGACATGTTTATGGACTCACCTAAATCAGATTCAGACACCCTTTTCCAGAAATTCTTGCCTTACAACAGCCTTGACGAGGATGATTCTGATCCGTACTCTTCCGACCACTTTCGTATGTACGAGTTCAAGGTCCGTCGCTGTACTCGTAGTCGTAGCCATGATTGGACTGACTGCCCTTTTGCTCATCCCGGTGAGAAGGCTCGTCGGAGAGATCCGAGAAGATTCCATTATTCTGGAACTGTTTGTTCTGAATTCCGTAAAGGAAATTGTAGCAGAGGTGATAATTGTGAGTTTGCACATGGGGTGTTTGAATGTTGGCTTCACCCAACACGATACAGGACTGAAGCATGCAAAGATGGGAAAAACTGCAAACGTAAGGTTTGTTTCTTTGCACATACTCCACGTCAACTTCGTGTTTTGCCACCTAGTTGTCACGAAAGTAGTGGTTCTGGTTCTTCTCCAAGGAACTCTTCAGTTGAGAAAAAGTACAGAAATCTAAACCATTGCTGTATGTTTTGTCACTCTGTTTCTGCTTCTCCTACATCCACTTTAATGGGGATGTCACATATGTCGCCGCCTATGTCTCCATCTCTTTCGCCGCCGCTTTCCCCAGCAAAAAATCAGTTCTCATCACCTATGATGTCACGATACAGTGATCGTTTTGGGAGTGTAGAATCATCATGTGGAATGGGTCAGCTTGATCATGCTGGATTAATGAGTTACAAGGACGCACTTACTGAATTGGTTACTTCTTTAGAAGCTATGAATGTGAATGCGAATCATGAAGCCATTTCATCTTCTTCAGCTGCTGCTGTTAATAATTTTGATGGGAAATTACCATGGTTGGATGTGAATTTCAACAATAATAATAATAATAATTTTGATGATCAACAGCAGTTCCTTCTTTCTCCTTATTCAACTCCATCTCCAAGTCCAGTTTCTAGTTCAAGAACCAAATTTTACACCAGGGATTTTCCATCTCCTAGTCCAGTTTCTAGCTCCGGGTTGAGCTTTAGTCCCTTTTCTAGCTCCAACAACATGAGCTTTGTAGAAGATACTAACAATTCCACAAACAGATACTACAATGAGAATGGATTAGGTGGACCAGATTTTGGTTGGGTCAATGATCTCTTGACCTAAAACAAATAATGGAGATTATGGGCCAGCCATCAATGGAGATTTGTGGTCCTGCAAAAGATGAAGATGATGATGATAAATTGTTGAGATTTGAAGAAAGGATTTTTGTATATACAAGTTGAAGTACTGGTTTTTAGCTGCTGCTGCTACTACTGCACCATCCATATATATTTCAAGGGTAGATCTTTGTATATATGAGATGGCCGGAGGGAGGATGTGTTGCTGTTTAATTTACTAATCGAAAGCTTATTTAATTTTTTTGCCTTATTTATCAATGTAAGAATTCAGAGTCGTATGTCAATTAAGATGTAACTTTTATTTTCATTTTGTTGGAAGGTAAGAGTTGAGAGTTGTGAAGTCTATTGTGTTATATTCAAGTTTGATGTGAACCAATTGTTTGTTATCATGTCAGTATTCTTGCATTAACTCAATAATAATTTCTTGTTTTGCTATAATTGATTAACTTGTTCTTCTCTTTTTACTCCCTGCATTTCTATGATTTTAAATATTAATTTTATTTGTTGATAACTCTTGTACTTCGATCTGTCTTTTGACGTACATTCCGTGCAGTTCCTGAATTTCTGCAATTCGAACTGGATTATCGCAATTGAATCTTTAAGAGATAAAGGAAGACTCAGATTAAAATATTCTTTGTGAATTGGATTTTGTTGAGAAACTCACGATGAAATAAACCGAAAAGGGACACAATTAGGTAGGGGTGGGCATAAAATCATCGAACCGAATTAATTCGATATTTTGATTTTGGTTTTTTCGATTTCGGTCTAATTCGGTATTAATTTTCGGTATTTCGATTTTCGGTATTACTATTTTAAAAATTCGGTATACCGAATATACTAACATTTTAAGGACATTTTTTTTGGACCCTACCTATATATACCCACCCAGTGCTCAGCCGGCCAGCCCAATTTAATTTTCATTCCCGTCGCCCCTCAAAGCCAACTGCCCAAGCTCAGTACTCTTAGTCTTAGGTTATTAGGTTAGACCATTTTAATTTTTAGCAATTAGCAAATTAGGTTGAACCAACGACTCTCTCATCTTCAGTTTTTCTTCTTTACCCATGCCGTATTCTTTCCCTGAAGGAGCCAAACCACCAGAGAACACAAATAATCAAGTACACACCATCTCGACATGCTTGTGCTTTCTATACTCTACAGGGAATTTTTAAATTCATTTTGTCCCCTCATATCCACTGCAAATCCCAATCAAAACGAAATAATCCGAATTACCATCAACGTAATTAAATTAAAGGGATACCTTTGTTTATCCTATATACCATAAAGTCCCTTCATTGTTATGCTATTTCACATTGGGTTAGAACCAGGCAATCAAATGTATGGCATGTGACAAAAATAGATGAAACCAATTCTTCGTATATAAATACACAAATCCATTTATGTTGTTCTCTTTGTCATCTCAATTCTTGAAACATAATATTCTTATTCTAATTCCAATTATTCCCTTTTCTTTCTTTGTGTATATAATGGCATAAACTAGAAGTTGAAAGTCTAGTATGGACTTAGTGGTTTTATATAAACATATATGAAATGAAACAGATCGAATTGTTTCCATATTGAATTTGTAAATCAGCTACTTGTGTCTCTATCTCTCCGGTTATTTCTAGTTAGGACTTGATCGAGGGATCAATTGACTCCGAAACATAAAGTAACAAGACCATAACCCCGTGCCCCCGCCTTAAAGGATCCCAATTCATCACCCTCATCTCCAACTTATTCATGGTTTTAAGGTGCTTGTGGAATTTCTCCTTTATTTTGTCCTTTCCATTCACTCGGATTTCTTCCGTTTCATCGATTTTGTCCGGATCCCACCTTTCTTCCGAAAAAAGGGAAGGAGAAGGATAAGGATCTTCTTCAGTGGATCCCTCTTGTTCCTGTTTAGTCCCCNAATTCAAAGGATTGAGCAATAACTTAAAAATATCACTAACTAGAAGAATATATGCCAGTAAAAATCTCAATTATGCGTTGTAATATGTTGGTATATCAATTTGTACATTTCCATATGTCCTTCTACTTCAAATTTATTTACAAGTATATTTATATGTTTTATGTTTTTTGATATGTAAAGTTAATGTATTTCTGGTTCAACAACATATGAGAAAGTTTCCCCTCACGCAGTGTGGCACTACGTTTGGATTTGGCAGCATTTTAATTTTCATTTGGTATACACATAACACAATTGAATAATTCATAAACCGAATACTTTACCGAAACCGTACCGAACAAAAATAATAAATACCGAACCGTACCGAAATAATTTGGTACGGTATTTGGTATATACAATTGATAAACCGAATACCGAAATACCGAACCGAAATTCTTAAATACCGAATCGAAATACTGAATGCCCACCCCTACAATTAAGGCGAAAGGAAAGGATGACCTGGCATATGATGATTTGGAGGTTTGTCCATGTGGTATGCATGCATGCAATCGTACAGCTGACTTGGAATATTATTTGAACCTTGTGGATATTTTTTTGTACTATTCTTTTTTGTGTTTTGGACCGTATAGTATGACAACCTTTATTTGTTTTGTTTTATGGGACCATCTGGACATCACCATTTTCATTTTTTATTTGGGACCTTAGTGGATATCATTATTTGAAAATTTGCTGAAAATCACTTTTGGAAGAAAAAAGTCTTAATGTTTGTTTCTGGACAAAAACTTGGGAGTGTTTAGATTAGTTCTTATTCAAGAAAGATGGATTAATCTATCGCTAATCTTCTAAAAGAGTTTAATTTGATTTGTATTTACATGTAAAACATGTTTATATCAGCGACTCATTTACTCCATTAAGTTATATATTATAGATAAATATCTTCATAAAGATATATTAATTAGTACCCCAATGAAAATATAACTAATTTATTATTAGAGGTTTAAACACTTTGTATGACCCGATTTCTCTATTTTGGTCGAGAAAAAATGTTAAGTCAAAGAGCTAGGACGTCGAGTTCGAGATCGAAGCCCCTCTCCAGAGGTCAATATCAATCGAGGCCGGAAAGAGACAAACTCTGAGTAATATCGGCATAGCTTTATAACGGAAAGGGTGAGATATTCGCGGTTGGTCGAGGATCGTGGCGTGAATCTCAGAACGGATCAAATCTATAGCGGTTAATCAGCTGTTGATACGATTTTCTACTATAATTAAAAGTGTACCTTAATTAGGACTCCTCTACTATATAAAGAGGAATTCCATTCATTTGTAATGATCATTGCTCACTGAGGAAAATATATACAATCGTCTCATTCTTGCTATTCACTTTATTTACTGTTCATTTGAGTTACTCATCCTTTACTGTTCTTACAATATCATCTCGAGGTTACTTCAATTCGAGGTCGAGGTTTTGCTTATACAATGGTTTGATTTATTTTACAGTCTAATCCAGTCATTTATTTTCTCGTTTATCAATTGGTATTTGACGAAATCGCATATCCTTAAAACCACAATATAAGTTTAATTGTTATCAGAATTTTAGGGTAGACAGTTTGGCGCCCATCGTGGGGCTAAGGATAATAGTGATTATTCAATACTGATTCCGATAACACACGCTATTTTACGCTTGTTCTTGTCAAGCGTAAAATATTTGAAAATGTAAGACACACATGGTGACAATGGCCTCGGATTTCACTGGAAGAACAACAATGTAATTGCTCCAGGGGCCGAGATGCCACATGCTAATGTCATGGAGCACCGGTTGCCTACCCAGTCGACGTCAGTTCACACATTTCTTTGAATGCGAACCTAGGCACAGACCCCGAAGGGAGTGTACGCAGAGAAGGCCGATCTGGTGGCCAAGGCGCACAGGGCAGAGGAGATGGAGGAGTCGGTCTCCAGGTAATATTCGAAATGCTACAGGCTCAGCAAGTCGCTATTGCGCAGCTGCAAAATCAACATAGAACCCTGAGTGGGATCGAATTGGAAGCCACCCATTGTACCGAGCCAGTACCGGAGAGGTCGAATAATAATGAATCGGGGATCGATCCTGCAATAATACAAATGCTCGAGGAACTCACCAAAAGAATTGAGTCAGGAGAGAAGAAAATTGAAGTTAATGATAAGAAAGTGGAAACATACAACTGTCGAGTTGATTAGATACGAGGGGAACCACCGATTTTTAAAGGGATGGATTCGAAGAAATTTGTACAGAAGTAATTTCCTCCAAGTGCGACTCTGAAACCCATTCCAAACAAGTTTTGTATGCCGAATATACCCAAGTACAATGGGACCACCGATCCCAACGAGCATGTGCGCCATCAAGGGTAACGATTTGGAAGATGATGAGATCGAATCTGTTTTATTGAAGAAGTTCGGAGAGACTCTATCGAAGTGGGCCATGATTTGGTACCACAATCTACCGCCAAATTCCATTGACTCATTTGCCATGTTAGCATACTCTTTCGTAAAGGCACATGCCGGGTCCATAAAGGTTACGACAAGGAAATCAGACCTTTTCAAAGTAAAATAGAAGGATAATGAAATTCTAAGGGAGTTCGTGTCCCGATTTCAAATGAAAATGGAGTTGCCACTAGTCACAGATGATTGGGCCGTACAAGCTTTCACTCAGGGGTTGAATGAACGAAGTTCGATAACATCACGTCAACCAAAGCAAAATATGATCGAATATCTGGCGGTGACCTTGGCCGATGTACATAATTAGTACCAATCGATGATCAGGGTTGAAGATGACCAATTAGGAACTCCTTCTGGTTCAGTATATCCGAACATGTCCGCAACCAAAAATCAAAAGGACGTCCATAAGGAACCTCGGTTGAACAAAGACCAATATCAACCATATATCACAGATCGCAAGAACGGCGGCCCATGACGTAATTCCGCCTGAAATGATCAGAGAAGTGATCGAGGACAGAATTCTCGAGGACTTATGAGCAAAAGAGATTTTGATAAGTATGCTGATCCTACAGAGGCACCTCGGTTGTCGGAGAATAATATTAATGTTGACGCATGAGGCATTGTATTGGAAATTGGAAGAATCAAAGACACTAGATGGCCTAGGCCCATACAGACCGATCCTTCCCAAAGAAACCCCAACTTGATGTGTAAGTATCATGGCACGCATGGCCACAGAACCGAGGATTACAAGAAACTAAGAGAGGAGGTATCCCGTCTATTCAATGAGATCCACCTTCGAGAGTTCCTAAGTGACCGAGCCAAGAATCATTTCAGAGAAAAGGACGCCAAAAGGAAAAATGAACAGGAGGATCCATAGCAGGTAATCAATATGATCGTCGACGGGGTCGATATTCCGCAAGGGCCTGTGTTCAAACGCACTAAGGTATCAATCACTAGGGAAAAACGAACCTGAGATTATGTGCTAGAAGGCACTGTATCATTCAACGACGAGGAAGCAGAAGGAACTTCTCAACCTCACAACGACATCTGGTAATTTCTATCTTATTAATTAAAGTTCAAGTTAAGCGTGTTTTCGTGGATCCAGGTAGCTCGGCAAATATAATCCGATTGAGGGTCGTGGAGAAGCTCGGCCTGAAAGACCAAATCATGCCCGCGGCTCGGGTCTTGAATGGTTTCAATATGGACAGCGAGAGATCATCCTGTCGGTTAACGTGGTTGGAACTATCCAAGAATCTAAGTTCCATGTAATCAGGGCGACATGAGGTACAACGCCCTACTCGGGAGGCCCAGGATTCACAATATGCAGGCAGTCCCTTCAACTCTCCACCAAATGATGAAATTCCCTACACCGAACTGAGTGAAAACAGTATAAGGGAGCAACACTGTGCAAAGTAAATGTTCACAGTCGATGAGGTGATACCAATATCGGCACTTTCAGCATCAAAAGGATCGGACATCAAAGGAAAACATGAGGCTAAATAGCAATAACAGCCACCAGCCTCGACTAAATCGGGGAAGCAGGAACTAGAGGAAGAAGAAACTGAATATTACTGGACTCCTCGAACCTTCGTTGTTCCCGAAGATTCCGACGCCACCAAATCAAGAGTCGAGGAGCTGGAACAAGTTATATTGATCGAGTACCTGCCCGAGCGAAAGGTATACCTGGGGACGGGGTTAACCCCCGAACTTAGGAAAAACTTATTAAATTTATTATTGATAACGTGGATTGTTTTGCTTGGTCCCACTAAGACATGACAGGGATCCCACCAGAGATAACAACGCATCGATTGAGCCTGGACCCAAAGTCCAGTGAAACGAAAGAGAAGGCCCCAGTTCGAGGTAAACACATGCATTCATCAAGGACGAGGTAACTAAACTTCTCAAAATAGGATATATTCGGGAGGTAAAATATCCCGAATGATTAGCCAATGTAGTCGTGGTCCCTAAAAAATGGAACAAACCTAGAATGTCTGTATATTATAAGGATTTGAACAAGTCATGCCCCAAATATTCTTTTCCTTTTCCTAACATCGATCGCATGATCGATGCCATGACCGACCAGGAGATCCTTAGTTTTCTCGACGCCTATTCCGGGTACAATCAAATTCAAATGAACCCAGAAGACCAAGAAAAGACTTCATTCATCACCAAGTATGAAACATATTGCTATAACGTAATGCCTTTTGGGCTAATAAAATGCAAGAGCTACCTACCAACGCCTAGTAAATGAAATGTTCGAAGACAAAATAGGTAAGTCAATGGAAGTATATATTGATTATATGTTAGTTAAGTCCATGCGCAGAGGACCATTTGACACATTTGCGGGAAATATTCAGGATATTGAGAAAATACATTATGAAGCTCAACCCTGAGAAATGTGCTTTCGGGGTCGATTCGGGCAAGTTACTTGGTTTCATGGTGTCAAATCGGGGGATCGAGATCAACCCCGATAAAATCAAGGCTATCAAAGACATCGCTGTCGTGGACAACTGATAAGTAGGGATTTTGACCGCTTATTTGATCTCGTTTACTTGTGTTTTAGGTAAAAAATGCTTAAAGGTATTCCCGAAAACTAATTAAATGTGTTTGCTTACAGGAATGTTGCAATATGATCCAAAAGAATCAAAATCAACTCATAAAGGAGTCAAAAGTGAACAAGAACCAAAATAGGGAAAAATGGTCAACTGTGCGGACCGCATAATTCTAGTGCGGCTGTAGAAGAGAGGCTCAGAGACTGAAGTTTGAGTAAGTAAAGATATGCGGACCGCACAAATATTGTGCGGCCGCACTCACAATTATGCGGACCGTAGTAGACGAGATTCATAGAGTTGATATTTGGGTAAGCTGAAGGAGTGCGAACCGCACCAAAATTGTGCGGCCGCAAAATGTCAAGTGCGGTCGCACCCACAATTGTGCGGTCTGCAGGAGTGAAGAATCAGAGAGCTAGGTTCAAATCTAAAGTCAAGGAATGCGGACCACATCATTTTTATGCGCCCGCATAATCAAAAGCGCGACCACACTCAGAATTGTGCGGTCCCCAGAAGCAAGTGTGAGACTGCACAACCTCTGCAAGGGCATTTTTATCAGATATTTTCAGCTTGTATAAATAGAACTTTTTTGTCATTTTAGGTTAAGTTATGTTTTAGAAGAGCACTTGTTTCGTATCCCCTTACTGCATTTGGCAATTTTGTACTAGATTTGTATCTAAACACTAGATTTTCATCCCATAATCAAATAGTATGGATTCTCACTTTATTTCTTCTTTAATTTCTGTATTTTTCATGAGTAGCTAAATCTTTTGCTAGGGTTGTGACCCAACCCTAGTGTGGGTATTTGATGGGTGTTTGATTTAGGGCTTGTTTGTGATTAGGTTAGTGGTATTTAGCCTAGTGCTTGCTAGACTCAAGAATTAATGGTTGCAAACATTGATTCATGCCTAAATGACTTAGTCTCTACTTGAGAAAGAGGGACTAAGTCTAGGAAAACTTGGCTAACAAGGAATTGGGGTGAACTCAAGAAATCGATAGCCCAAATTAAAGGGTTAAACCTAGAGATAGTAATACACGACTTGAGCTAATATCACTTGTATTGTGCAAATACCCATTTGGGCTTGAGAAAGCCAAATTGGGCAAAATCACTCAAACTACCGAGAGGTATAGGGTGAGTACCCGGATGTGATTGCTACATTACGACCCCAACTAATAAAACTTGCCCTGGAGTTTACTACCCATTAGATAACCACCTAGGTAGAAGTCACGACTCTAGTCCCTTTAATCATTTGAAAAACCCAAAACCCAAAATATTGTCCTTAGTTTTATACTTGCAAACAATAGAGTAAAATAGAAGTAGAACACCAATCAAGTTTGTGGAAGTGTAATTTGAGCCAAAACTTGAAATTAACTTAGATATACACCTAATCCCATTCTTTAACTCCATGTGGATTCGATCCCGACCTTTGTTAGGTTTATTGTTGCATCGACCGCCTCGCCACTTAATTGTGGTGTGGATTTGGCCGAGATCAAGTTTTGGCGCCGTAGTCGGGAGTTAAACGGATTTAGCTATATATCTAGGTATTTGTGTGTTTTGTATTTCTTTCCTTCCGTGTCACTAATTTTGTTTGTGAATTGCTTTTAGGTACGAAATGGCTCTTAACAGCGAGACCCTCGAAAATATACCATTGGGGGAGGAGGTAGATGATGAGAAAGTGGATGAGTTTCATCTCGAGCCTCAAGTAAACAGGCGAGGCCGACCGCCTCATGATAATATCTCAAACCCTCAAACAGCTCCACCAAGAGCAGCACACCGGGTGTTGCCCAACGAGGGCTATGCAAGTGCAATAGTCCCGCCTCGGATTAGGGGGTCAACTTCCAAATAACCAACGTGATGCTTACACTGCTTGAGCAGCGGGGTTTCTTCACCGTAGCTCCACACCAAAAGGCCTAAAGGCATCTCAAGGGTTTCGTTGATACTTGTTAGGGGAGCAAGCAAACAAATGTCTCCGAGGATGCACTGCGGTTAAGGTTGTTTCCCTTTTATCTGTGGGGAAAGGCTTTGGATTGGTTAGAGAGATTTCCCAATCATTCCATCCACACTTGGGATGAGTTGGTCTAGAAGTTCATTGCCAATTCTTCACTCCGGGACACATGGCTACACTAATGGATGAAATTCAAGATTTCAAGCAAGATCGCAATGAGCCATTGCCTGAGATTTGGGAAAGATATCGTACCATGGTAAAAAAATGCGCGAAAAATGATATGATCGAGGCCATGATCCAACAGACCTTCTATAGGGTATCAACACAACAAATCAGTATGTGGTAAATCAACTCGCCGGGGGTAACTTCATGAACACGCCTTATTTTGAAGCTTATGAAATATTGGATGAGATGGAGGATACCTCTTCGGCGTGACAAAATAGAGCCAATATTCCTCAAGGTGACCCAAATGTTATACACCTACACAAGGAGCTACATGATCATAGACAAGCTATTGCAGTGTTGACAACCACCATGAACCAATTGGCCAAGGATCAACTTCAACATGTTTAAGGGTCGAAACAGGTGAATGCTATGGAAGGGGTGAACAAGAGACATCAACGAGGTCAACAAGTACAAAACCATCCGGAACAATTTGAGCAAAGTAATAGTGGGTATAATCAAGATGATTCATATGATGAGCAAGATGAAGAGGTTCAATATGTCAACAATTATCAAGGTCAAAGAAGCAATGCACCAAATCAACAACAATGGAGATCACAAGGAAACCAAGGAAATTGGAACAACTAAGGTCACCAAGGAAATTGGAGTGGTGGCAACAACTACAACCAAGGCAATTGGGGAGGAAATAATCAAGGTAATTGGAGTGGCAACAATCAAAGAAATTGGGGAGGCAACAATAATCAAGGGGGTTGGAACAATAACAATCAAGGAAATCGGGGGTCGGGCTTTCAAAGGCCCCCGATGTATCAACAACCCAACAACCTGCCTCCATATCCGTTGCAAGGTCCTAGTTCTTACAATAGTGAAATGGGACGGATTGAAAATATGTTTAAGCAAATGATGGAGAAAAACACCGACTCCGATGCCCAATTAGCCTCCCACAACACTTCTATCCGCAACTTGGAGGTTCAACTTGGCCAAATTTCTCAAGCTTTAAATACTCGCCTTAAGGGGGCACTACCTATTGATACGGTGGTGAACCCGAAGGGTGGGAACAATACTGGGCATGCAATGGATGTGACAACAAGAAGTGGGAGAGGTGAAGTTGCTAGTACCTCAAACCAAAGAAGTATTGTGGGTGATGATGTGTTGGTTCAAGATGATGATGAGCCAAGCAATGATGTTCAAGCTAATGAAGAGGTGAGGATAGACATTGATGAGAATGTGGAGGAGGCACAAAATGATGTGAACCCATCTAGGGAGAATGTAATAGACATACCAGATCCAATAGTCCAAAAGTCCAAGGCACCCTTGCCAAGGCCTCCTCCTCCATATCCTCAAAGAATCACAAAGCAAAATAATGAGAATCAATTTAATAAATTCATTGATATGATGGAAAGTTTGTCCATAAATATATCGTTGGTTGAAGCCTTAGAACAAATGCCGGGATATCCCAAGTTCATGAAGGATTTGGTAACAAAGGAGATCAATGAACTGTGAAATTATCAAAATGACACATCAAGTGAGTGATATTGTTCACTCCATGACTCCAAATTTGGAAGACCCCGATGCTTTCACAATCCCGTGCACTATTGGGAGGGCCGATTTCGCCAAAGTTGTGTGTGACTTGGGGGAAAGCATTAGCTTGATGCCCTATTCTGTGTTCAACACGTTGGGGATTGGGAAACCAATACCCACATCTATGAGGTTGCAAATGGCGGACCGGACAATGAAAAGGCCATTGGGGATAATTAATGATGTGTTAGTTCGGGTCGACAAGTTCATCCTTCCCACAGATTTGGTGATACTTGACTGTGAGGTTGACTATGAGGCGCCAATCATTTTGGGGAGACCTTTCCTTGCTACAGGGAAGGCCTTAGTTGATGTGGAAGCTGGTGACCTCACCTTCCGGGTGGGCGATGAAAAAGTGGTGTTCCATGTTTGTAAATCAATGAGGCAACCAAATAGCAACGAAGTATGTTCGTTCGTGGATCTTGTGACCGAAGTAATTGTTGATGACACAAGTGTTGTGATAAATGTTGAAGATACCTTGGAAGCTGTGTTATTGAACCATGATGAGGATGAGAAGGAAGTCTTTGTAGAATGTGCTAATTCTTTTCAACGAATGGGATCATATGCTTATGGGCCCTGGAAACTTTCCTTGGATCTCGAAAACTGGAAACTCCACCAACAAATCCTTCAATCGAGGAGCCTCCCACCTTGGAGTTAAAGCCTTTGCCTTCACACCTCAAGTATGAGTTTCTAGGCCCTTTTTCCACTTTACCCATTATTCTTTCCCCGTGCTTAACTAATGTGCAGGTAGATTCCACCCTTGCGGTACTCCAAAGGAGGAAGAAAGCAATAGGTTGGACATTGGCGGATATTCGGGGTATAAGCCCCGCCTTTTTCATGCACAAAATCATTTTGGATGAGGATGACAAACCCTTTGTGGAACATCAAAGACGATTGAATGAGTCCATGCAAGAGGTAGTAAAGAAAGAGATCATCAATGGTTGGATGTGGGGTTGTTTACCCCATTTCTGATAGTTCATGGACCTCGCTGGTACAATGTGTCCCAAAGAGAGGGGGCATGACTATGATAGCAAATGACAAAAATTAATTGATACCCACAAGTACTGTCACCGGGTGGAGAGTGTTCATGGATTATAGGAAGCTCAACAAAGTTACTCGGAAAGACCATTTTCCGCTTCTATTTCTTGATCAAATGCCGGATAGGTTAGCCGGACGTGCTTATTATTGCTTCCTTGATGGATACTCCGGATATAACCAGATTCTTATTGCTCTTGAACACCAAGAGAAGACCACTTTCACTTGTCCCTATGGCATTTTTGCATTCTCGCGGATGCCGTTCGGGTTATGCAATGCACGGACAACTTTTCAATGGTGTATGATGGCCATCTTCACCGATATGGTGGAGGACTTTCTCGAGGTTTTCATGAATAATTTATCTGTCATGGGGGATTCTTTTGAAGAGTGCTTGGATAACTTGGATAAGGTATTGGCACGTTGTGAGGAAATTAATTTGGTGTTGAATTGGGAGAAGTGTCACTTTATGGTCGAGGAGGGCATTGTCCTAGGTCACAAGATTTTCACGAATGGTATTGAGGTTGATAAAGAAAAAGTTAAAGTGATATCCAAACTCCCTTCCCTACTTCCGTAAAGGGATTGAGGAGCTTTCTAGGTCATGTGGGGTTTTACCGCCGGTTCATCAAGGATTTTTCTAATGTGGTAAAACCCTTGTGCAAACTCTTGGAGAAAGATGCCAAGTTCCTTTTCAATGACGATTTTATGAAGGCATTTGAACTACTCAAGTATAAGTTGACTACCACTCTTATTATCACCGCGCCAAATTGGAGCTTACCATTTGAGCTCATGTGTGATGCGAGCGATGTGGCAATTGGAGCGGTATTGTGGCAACGAATTAACAAGATCTTCCATCCGGTCTACTATGCTAGTAAGACCATGAACGAAGCCCAAGTCAACTATACGGTGACCGAGAAAGAAATCCTAGACATTGTCTTTGCTATGGAAAAGTTCCGCCTGTACCTAATGGGTACAAAGGTGATTTTTCACACCGACCATGCGACACTTCGTTATTTGATGAGCAAGAAAGACTCTAAGACAAGATTAATATGGTGGGTACTTCTTTTACAAGAATTTTATCTTGAGATCTAAGACCGGAGGGGGAGTGAAAACCAAGTGGCGGACCAATTGTCCCGATTGGAGGAGGAGAGGAGGCCACTTGATGGCCTTGAGATCAATGATTCATTTCCTGACGAACAACTCCTTTCCATTTCTATGACCGGGATGCCATGGTTTGCCGATGTGGCCAACTATCTTGTGAGTGGCATTGTTCCGAATGAGTTCTCTTCAGACCAAAGGAAGCAACTCAAATAGGACTGCTTGGACTACTATTGGGATGAGCCATATCTCTTCAAAATTTGTAATGATGGTGTTATCCGAAGATGTGTACCAGAAGAAGAACAATTGGGTATTCTTGAAGCTTGCCACTCTTCACCATAAGGTGGTCACCAGGATGGAGCGAGAACTGCTACAAAGGTGCTAAGATATGGATTCTATTGGCCTACCCTTTACAAGGACGCTAGCGATCTCGTTAAGCATTGTGATGAATGCCAAAGGGCCGGTGGGATCTCCAAGAAAAATGAGATGCCTCTCACCACCATCTTAGAGATTGACATTTTTTATGTTTGGGGCATCGATTTTATGGGTCCTTTTGTGAGCTCATGTGGGAACACCTATATTTTGGTAGATGTAGATTACGAGTCCAAATGGGTTGAAGTTGTGGCTTTGGCCAACAATGAAGCTCAGAGTGCGGTAGCTTTCTTAAAGAAGAACATATTCACAAGATTTGGTACTCCAAGGGCCATCATTAGTGATGGGGGATCACACTTTTGCAACAAAGCTTTTGATACTTTACTCTCCGAGAATGGTGTCACTCACAAAGTGTCAACCCTCTATCATCCTCAAGCAAGTGGACAGGTTGAAGTCTCCAACCTGAAGATCAAGAGTGTTCTGTCAAAGACTGTAAATGCCAACCGGATTTATTGGTCGAAGAAACTTGACGATGTTCTTTGGGCTTATAGAACAACTTACAAAACACCAATTTGTATGTCTCCGTACTGGTTAGTGTTCGGGAAAGCATGTCACCTTCTGGTGGAACTTGAGCATAATGATATGTGGGTGTTGAAGAAGCTTAACCTTGAGTGGGATGTAGTTGCAAATCTTAGGGTGGAACAATTGAATGAACTTGATGAGTTCCGGTTCCATGCTTACTCCAGTTCGTCCTTGTATAAGGACAAGATGAAGTATCTCCATGACAATTATATCTGGAACAAAGAATTCAAAGAAGGTGATCTTGTGCTTTTGTTCAACTCTCGATTGCGTATGTTTCCAGGAAAGCTGAAATCAAAGTGGAGTGGCCCATTTGAAGTTGTACATGTGAAAACCTTTGGTGCTCTAGATCTGAAAAATAAGAATGGTGAGGTGTATAGAGTCAATGGGCTCCGGGTGAAGCACTATCTTGGCAAGGTTGACGATGGCCACGTTGTGGCATTACTCCATTTCAAGTGATTGATGGTAACATGCGTTGTGCCGCGACATTAAATCAGACGGTTCTTGGGAGGCAACCCATATGTTTTTCTTTATCTTGATTTTCTTCTTTATATTAGGCATTATTTTGTGCTAACTGGTTTTGAAGTGTATGCAGTAACATGGGTGTGCATTGTAGGGACTGTGCAAGAAAAATTAGCTAAGTGTTGCAACAGTGCGGACCACACCAAAATTATGCGTACCGCACAATCATTATGCGGCGGAACAATTCTGTGTGCGGTCGCACAACTAGGAGATGAAAAATGCATGGTCTATGAAGTTTGGCTTGTCAAAATTTCTTAATGATTTGCGGCCGCACACAAAATTATGCACCGCACGAATTCTACGGCATCAATCATTTTTGTGTGGACCGCAACACCACTTCAAGGAACAGGTAAGGAGTGCGGACCACACTAAAAATTGTGCGTCCGCACTCAGGTAAATTCTGGGCCAAGACGGGTAAAAGTATAAATAGAACCTTTCTTAGCCTTTTACACTTTACGAACTTTGACCCCTGAAACTAAGTTAGCACAGTGCATATCCCCAGTGTTCTCAATCTTCCCCCATTTCATCAGTGTTGAATCTCACCTGCATCTTCATTACTGGTATGTTAATTTCAATGCTTTAGATTCTTCCTCTTTTTATTTGTTTTAGTTCTTTAGCCTAGGGTTAAGATCATGCCTAATAATGTCAATAGATAGTCAATCTTGCTTAGCATCATATGGGTAGCATCTTAAATGTTAAATGGGGCCTGGGTAAGTAGCTAATCATGCTTAATTGCAAGATCCATGCCTAATTAGTGAAAAACCTTGTGCAAATCGTAAGTCAGTGGCCTTGTAATTCAAACTATCTGGCCACACACACTTTTGTGCGGTCCGCAGCTCCCTAAGTCTAGGGAAATTATGTTAATGAAAATGTGCGGCCACACTCAAAATTGTGTGGTCCGCAGTGAACTTGTGCAGCCGCACTCACTTTAGTGTGATATTCACTTATGCAACATCTGAGACCCCAGTAGTCTGAATCTGGGGTTGTGCGCCCGCAATCAAAATTGTGCGGACCGCAGTGGACCTGTGCGGCCACACTCACTTTTGTTCGGTCCGCACTAATGAAATATCAGAGACCCCAGTAGTATGAACTTGGGGCTATGCGTCCACACTCAAAATTGTCCGGTCCGCACTGGGCAGTATGGTCGCGCTCACTTTTGTGCCGTCCGCACTGCCCTTTTCTGAGATTGTGTACTGCAACTTTCAATCATGCTTCTGTGTACATTATGAGCTGCAATTCTAACTGGTTTCCACTGCTTATGTGTTGCAGACAATGGTTTGCTCACGTGGTAGAGGAGATACATCGAAAGAGAGGGCATAACCCTCCCGAGGCCGGGTCGAGGCAAAAGCAACCTACCTCTAGCACTTCAAAAGGTCATAAGCAAGAAAGCTACAGCTAATAAACCTCTTGAACCTTACGAGACCAGTGAGTACCTCCCATCCTGGGAAGCTTCTCAGGGTAACTCCGTGCAAGCATAACCGGAAGCCCAATCATAAAAATTCCCAGGGAGACTCCACCTTGTAAATGAACCAAAATCTTCTTCCAGTTCTTCTAAAGGTTCAGAGGAGGGCAGCCAAGCCTCTGAGCCCTCTCCCCCACATTCTCCAGCTAATCCAATTCATATCGACGACGATGATGATGTCCCAGTCGATGGGAGAGGGGGTGGTACTGTAGTGGGAGGTTTAGAAAGATCAAGGAGGCCAGAGCTATGGGAAGACAGATTTTTCAATGCCAAGGCCTTTGCCAAATTTAGAGAATGGTGGTCGTAGAGGTCGCTTACTCTTGAGCGACAATTCTTGATGAAAGATTTTAACAAGCACAACCCCAATGTCCTTAAACAATTACAGGTGCGCAAAGGATGGAAATGGTTCACCCACAACATGCTAGATACAAATGAGCACTTGGTCAGATAATTCTATGCCAACATTACTCACATCAAAAGGGTACCAAGATGACAAAAGTCTGAAATCTGAAAAGCTGTTTTGACTCTTGTGCACTGAACCATATGGGGTTTGAAGAGGTGTAAGCAGTGCAATACTTGGAAAAGCTAGCTATGGGTGAGGTAGCTCGTCCGTGGATAACTGAGATTCTGGAAATCCAAGGGTCAATACCTCTGTGGCTCACAACAGGGGTTCAAATAGTCCGAGCTACCCTAAATTTTGAAGCAAAAGGGTGGCAGACATTCGTCTGCAGCCGCATTGATCCATGCCAAAATGAGAACATCCTCCCACTTCCCCGTGCAGTTTTAGTGATATCCATTATGGCCGGATATCCAATAAATGTGGGAGCCTTGATGTCTTCAAACATTACCTTAGCGGTCCAGAAGGAGGAGAGGTCATATCCCTACCCCAACTTCCTCACAGAATACTTCAAGGATCAAGGGGTGGAGCCGAGGCATTATGACGTCAAGGTGAAGGCAAAGAAGCCTTTATCATGGTAACACCTCCAAGGAGCTGACAACCCTAAGTTCAAGGGTAAATCTACTACCTCTATTAGCCAGTCTGAGGAGACAGCGGTAGTGGTTACTAATTCAGCTGCCGAGCCTTTCACAACAGCCGGTACTTCCACCGAGGAAGAAACCATGCCACCTTAATCTTTCGGACCACCTGCTTCTGCTAGACTATCAGTGCCAACCTCATCTACTTACCCTCAGACTACGCTACAAGTCTCCCAGACATTGGCAAGTCTCAACAACTGGATGCAGTCAGCTACTAAAAAGTTGACTGCCATATCCAGTGATGTTGCAGCACAGTCCTCAGCCCCAGTAGAGCCTCAGGTACCTCCGTCATTGGAGGACACATTGAAGAAAATTCTGGACAAGCAGAAGGCCTTTATAGAGACTCTAGCGATGCATGGGAAGGTCATTAAAGATTTGGGAAAACAGGTCAAGAAGATGCGGAAGTCTCAGGCATCAAAGGAATCAATGGAGAAGTTGCGTAAAGAGATTGAAAAGATTGCATCTTCCGGATCTTCCATTGGACCTGCTAATGGAGAAAACAGACCCGGCAGCACCAGCAGTAGTACCAGAGATATCAGAGGCATCAGCTGGCCAGTTTGAGGAGCCGGTTGCGACTTCACACACTGCCGAGGAGATGATAAAGATGCTCAACAACCCAGTTGTCCCTCAGCCAGGAGATGATGAAATACAGTTAGAGGAGACAGAGGGTGTTGAGGACCCCATGCAGACTGAGACCACATAGGGAGTTTTTCTTCACTCTCTACCCTTTCCTTTTCTTATTTTTTATTAGCATTGAGGACAATGCTTATTTTTCATTTGGCGGGGTGGTCTATTTTGATTGATTGACATTGACATTTGGCATGTAATTATTACTCTATTTATTCTTTATCTTTATTTTATCTTTGGTATGTATATATTCTCCCCCATTTGATGTATATATTCATTTCCCTTATGTATATATTCGCTTTACTTCGTTTTGTATATTCATTTTACTTTCTGTGGTTTACTTCATAACTTCTTTAGTTTGTTTTTCCTTAGTAGTATAAGTTTTTATTTACTTCAGTAGCTTCTTTTTACATTTTGTGTGAATAACAAGCCTTCGGTTTTATTAATGCAACGATTCTTTCCAAAGGTGGATGTTGTTTGAACCGGGTGGCTCTTCCCAACGATGGATGGTGTGACAATATTCTTAAGGGATTGAGTCCATTTTCTTATGTTTTGGTAAATATAGTAGTAATGAGTAAAAGTGTCTCAAGCAGGTTTCACTTGGTACTAG
Source organism: Nicotiana undulata (assembly GCA_005239495.1). NCBI lineage: Eukaryota > Viridiplantae > Streptophyta > Magnoliopsida > Solanales > Solanaceae > Nicotiana > Nicotiana undulata. The sequence continues at coordinate 22,222 of ML247010.1, forward strand.
CACATTTACCTCCGACCTTATGGTTAAAAACAAAGTTTTTGGCATAAAATAGCTCTAGTTGTGACCTTTAGACTCTTGTGTTGACCTAAACAGTCATCGAGTGGTTCGGTCAAGCCATTTGTGATTCTCAATCCTAGATAGGGTTGTTGTGGGCCCTCGACTCTGTTCTCATTAGCAATCCAACGGTTTGAGAGGTGAGGTATTGAATCGCAAGTCCAATTTCCCGTGCCAATAGTCTAGAACTTGCCCTCGAATGTTTATCTAGGCGAAATTCTAAGTGTAGCTTGGCTTGAGAAAGGATTGTAGGCTCTAATTGATCCAATTTGAAACTTGAAAACTTCCATAGCCTACCAATGTGATTTCTTTAGTCAATCCATTTGAGCCAAAACCCTTTTTCTTTCAATAACCACGTTACAAGCCTTTATTTGTTTTGTAATGACCCCCTCTTGTCACCCGATCTTTTCTTAGCATTCTTGAAAAATAATTGGAGAAAACATAAGTTTGGGGGAGATACAAGGAGTTTAAAAGTGATAAAAGGTACAAAGAATAAAAATAAATGAAGAAAAGGTAAGGCAAAGAAAGGCCAAAAAGAAAAACTCCAAAAAGAAAGTGAATAAGGTAGAAAGTTGAAGGGATTCAAAGAAAACAATGATGAAAGTCACAGAGGAAATGTAAAAGGAGAAAAATTAATATCATGATCAAGAAAGAGTGAGGTTACGTCTTTTTAGTTCCCCCAAGGAATAAGAAAATGACTCAAAGAGTCGAGAAAGTATGAGCCGAAAAGAGAAAATGGAGTGCTTAAGGAAGATGAAACCATTATATTCCAACAAGTCCTACCTTGATCCAAAAGCCTTCATTACATCCCCCAAATGCCCTAAATGATTTCAAGTTGAGTGAGCTTACATTAGTGGTGATTTACATAAGGGGCAAACTTATGGTACTTAGAGCCGGACTTGTGACATTCTTTTGAGAGAGATGAGTGAATTTTTTACAATCCTTGCTTTGAGTGTTACATTCTAAAGTGAGATTTGCTAATGGAAAGTAGAGGAGGAGGAGTTTGGTATCCACAATGACCTACGTGAAAGAGCAAGATTCCTTGATTAATAAAGTCAACTCTTGATGCTCAAGTGTCACATTAGAACTATGGTACTCAAAAAGTCAAAACATGGTGTTGTTCATAATTCATATGTGTTGAGAGTAATTGTTAGTCCCAATCGATGTGTGATTGATTCACCTTAGGCCAGCTGAAATATCCCTTTTTCTAGTGGAGGTGGGAATTGCCTTAATTGCTTGAGGACAAGCAAAAGCTTAAGTTTGGGAGAGAGTTGATAAGTAGGAATTTTGACCGCTTATTTGCTCTCTTTTACTTGTGTTTTAAGTGAAAAAAGCTTAAAGGTATTCCCAAAAACTAATTTAATGTGTTTGCTTACAGAAATTTTGCAATATGAGCCAAAGGAATCAAAATCAACTCATAAAGGAGTCAAAAGTGAACAAGAACCAAAACAGGGAAAAAAGGTCAACTGTGCGGACCGCATAATTCTAGTGCGGCCGCAGAAGAGAGGTTCAGAGACTGAAATTTGAGCAAGTAAAGATATGCGGACCGCATAAATATTGTGCCGCCGCATAAGTTTATGTGCGTCCGCACTCACAATTATGCGGACGCAGTAGACGAGATTCAGAGAGTTGATATTTTGGTAAGCTGAAGGAGTGCAGACCACACCAAAATTGTGCGGACGCAGGATGTCAAGTGCGGGCGCACCCACAATTGAGCGGTCCGCAGGATTGATTAGAGAGATGGGTTCAAGTACAAAGTTAAGGAGTGCGGACCGCATCATTTTTATGCGGCCGCATAATCAGGAGCACGACCGCACTCAAAATTGTGCGGTCCACAGAAGTCCAGCAAAAGACAGAGCTCAAGTTCAATGAATGCGGACCGCACCATAATTATGCGGCTGCAATAGCAAGTGTGTAGCCGCACTCAAAATTATGCGGTCGCACAACCTCCGCAGGGGCATTTTTGTCAGATATTTTCATCTTAGTATAAATAAAACTTTTTGTCATTTTTAGGTTAAGTTATGTTTTAGAATAGCACCTCTTTTGTTTTCCCTTATTGCTTTTGGCAATTTTGTACTACATTTGTCTTTAAACACTAGATTTTCACCCCATAATCAAATATTATGGATTCTATATTTATTTCTTCTTTAATTTCTGTATTTTTCACGAGTAGCTAAATTTTTGGCTAGGGTTGTGACCCAACCCTAGTGTGGGTATTTGATGGGTGTTTGATTTAGGGATTGTTTGTGATTGAGTTAGTGATATTTAGCCTAGTTCTTGCTAGAACTCAAAAATTAATGGCTGCAAACATTGATTCATGCCTAAATGACTTAGTCTCTACTTGAGAAAGAGGGACTAAGTATAGGACAACTTGGCTAACAAGGAATTAGGGTGAACTCAAGAAATTGATAGCCCCAATTAAAGGGTTAAACCTAGAGATAGTAATACCCGACTTGAGCTAATATCACTTGTATTGTGAAAATACTCATTTGGGCTTGAGAAAGTCAAATTGGGCAAAATCACTCAAACTACCGAGAGGTATAAAGTGAGTACCCGGATGTGATTGCTATATTATGAACCCAACTAATCAAACTTGCCCTGGAGTTTACTACCCATTAGATAACCACCTAGGTAGAAGTCACACCCCTAGTTACTTTAATCATTCGAAAAACCCAAAACCAAAAATATCGTCCTTAGTTTTATACTTGCAATCAATAGAGTAAAATAAAAGTAGAACACCAATCAAGTTTGTGGAAGTGTAATTTGAGCAAAAACTTGCAATTAACTTAGATATACACCTAATCTTATTCTCTAACTCCCTGTGGATTCGATCCCGACCTTTGTTGGGTTTATTATTGCATCGACCGCCTCGCTATTGTGGTGTGGATTTGGCCGAGATCAACAACGTTAAAGTCGTACAAAGGTTGATAGGGAAGATAGATGCCTTAGGCCGATTCATCTCGAGATCATCAGATCGGAGCCATAGGTACTTCTCTCTACTCAAAAAAGAAAACCGATTTCGCCTGGACCCCGGAATTCCAGCAGGCGTCTGAGGAATTGAAATGATACCTCTAGAGTCCACCTTTGCCTCATACTCCAAAGTCAGATGAAAGGCTCTACTTATACTTAGTTGTCTCAGAAATCGTGGTAAGTGGTGTCATAGTTCAAGAAGAGCAAGGTATGCAGTTTCCTGTGTATTATGTAAGTCGAACTCTAGGAGAAGCTGAAACTAGATATCCACACTTAGAAAAATTGGCACTTGCCCTAATAAGTGCCTCTAGGAAGCTAAAACCATATTTTTTAATTGTCACCCAATATGTGTATTAACCACTTACCCACTTCGTAATGTTTTACATAACCCCGAACTATCAGGCGGATTAGCCAAATGGGTCGTCGAACTCAATCGGTACGATATCGAATATCAACCCCAAAAAGCCATCAAGTCTCAAATTTTGGCAGACTTTGTGGTCGATTTCACGTAAACCCTCGTATTCGGAATTGAAAAGGAACTTTTGTTGAAATCAGGTACATCATCGGGGTGTGGACCCTTTATATATACGGCGCTTCGAATGTGAAGGGGTCTGGGCTAGGCATCGTTTTGAAGCCACCCACAGGTAATACTATTAGACAATCCATCAAAACTTCTAAGTTGACTAATAATGAGGCCGAGTACGAGGCCATGATTGCAGGTCTCGAACTAGCTAAAATCTTGGGAGCGGAAGTCATCGAAGCCAAGTGCAACTCCCTGCTGGTAGTAAACCAAGTAAACAAAACCTTCAAAGTTCGATAGGATAGAATGCAAAGGTATTTGGACAAGCTGTAGGTGAATTTACACCGTTTTAAAGAATGGACTTTGCAGCATGTACCTCGAGAGCAGAACAGTAAAGTTGATGCCCTTACAAATTTAGGATCATCAGTCGAGGATGACGAAATCAACTCGGGGACTGTCGTTCAACTCTCAAGATTCATAATCGAAGAAGCTCACACTGAGATAAACTCCACAATATTAACTTAGGATTGGAGGAATACATATATCGAGTATTTGAAAAACGGAAAGCTCCCATCGGACCCTAAAAATCGAGGCCTCTAGGAACAAAAGCTGCTCGATTTACATTGGCTGAGGATGGAACATTGTACGGGAGGACGTTCGACAGACCGTTAGCAGTATGCTTGGGACCAGGGGAAACCGATTATGTCCTACGAGAAGTTCACGAAGGTTCTTGTGGGAACCACTACGATGCCGAAGCACTAGTTCACAAAATCATCATAGTAGGATACTATTGGGATAGTATGAAAAATGACATTATGGAGTTTGTTCAAAAATATGATAAGTGTCAAAGGCATGCACCAATGATCCACCCTTGGCCATTTATGAAATAGGGGGTGGATATCGTCGTCCCTCTGCCATCCGCCCTAGGTAAGGTTAAGTCCATTTTGTTTATGACTAACTATTTCTCAAGATGGGTTGAAGCACAGGCTTTCGAGAAAGTCAGAGAAAAAGAAGTTATAGACTTCATCTGGGATCACATCATATGCTGATTCGGGATACCTACCGATATTGTATGCGACAACGGAAAGCAATTAATCGGCAGCAAGGTAACAAAGTTTCTCGAAGAGCATAAAATAAGAAAGATCTTATCGACATCGTATCATCCAAGTAGAAATGGACATGCCAAATCAACGAACAAAACTATCATTCAGAATCTGAAGAAAAGGTTGAACGATTCCAAGGGAAAATGGAGAGAAATCCTACCTGAAGTCCTTTGGGCATATCGAACAACATCGAAGTCCAGTACGGGGAAACCCCATTCTCCTTAGTATATGGCTCTGAAGCCTTGGTTTCAGTTGAAGTCGGGGAACCCAGCGCCAGATCTTGATACGCAATGGAAGAATCAAATCACGAGGTTATGAATACTAGCCTCGAAATATTGGAGTAAAAACGAGAAGCCGCCCTCGTCCGAATGGTCACACAAAAACAACCCATCGAAAGGTATTATAATCGAAGGACCGTACTTCGCCACTTCAGAATCGGGGACTTGGTCCTGAGGAAAGTCACCATCAACACTCGAGACCCTAATGAAGGAAAAGTCAGGCCAAATCGGGAAGGACCCTATCAAGTCCTCGATATCGTCGAAAAGGGATCTTACAAGCTCAGCACGATAAACAGCGAGCAGATACCAAAAAATTGGAACATCTCCCTCCTTAAGAGATATTATTGTGTATGACCTTCTACTTTTTCATTTGCATTTTACACTAACGTATTTTCAGGTGTCCGAGCAAAGGTATCAAACTCATCATCAAGCGGAAACATATTAGGACCCAAAGGCACGTGTTGCACTCTTTTTCCATTCAACCGATTTTTGTCCCAAATGGGTTTTTCCGACAAGGTTTTTAACGAGGCAGCCATCGTTAAAACATGTACGCATGTATGAACTATTCAAAGAAGTATTTTTCCTTACCAGATGTCTTGTGCCTTAATGAAATTTTCTACTTCAAGTTCCGTACTCATGATTTTTGTGAAAAATGGCTCAAGGGATGAGTGCAACTACACCTCGAACGATACACCCCATACTCGGGGACTACGTCGAAAATCAACATGTTCGAACTATCTAACTTCGAAACCGTAAGACCTCAATGAGGCAACCCTCGATTTATAGGCCAAGGCCACCATTCTCGGGGACTAACACTTCGAACAAGTTCGAAGTGTTGTTTGGAAATAAGCCCAAGAATCATACCCAATGGCTACGACCAAACTAACGCGGCTCAGAGATGTCTGAATCCCGCAATAAAATCAGGCCTTCAATTCTTTTGAAAAACCGGTTAAAAAAGGCTACTCTCGGCAAAATAATTAAAGGGTTTCGATAAAATCAGCCCTAAAAAAACCTTAAGAGGTATCGAATTATTTAAATACAAATTTGTGTTAAGGCACAAAAATTAAAGGGGTTTCGGTCAATATTAAACCCTTCAGAAAATCCAATGGGTAAAAAAATCATGTTAAGGCACAACAAATTTTTTATACAGTCTTTAAGAAGAAAAAGGGGGAAAAGCCACTCTTTTAAGGCCATATCGCCCCAACTCAAAGAGACTAAGGGCCATTACATTTTAGAGTTCGAGAACACATTCTCACTCAATTCGAACCTAAGGGTTCCACTATTTCAAGCTCGAGTAAAATCTCACTCGACTACGGTTCAAGAATCCATTCCCACTCAATACAAACCTACAGGTTCTAACACATCGAGTTCGAGTTTTACTCGACTCGACTGTAAAAACAGTATTATTGTGACTTCGGTCAAGTTTCCCAAAGACGAAGTCTCAAACATATTTTTCAAGGCATAAGGTGTGCTAAAATTTTACACGGCACAAAGCAAGTTTGAAGACAAAATTCGAGAAGGTATATATATATATATATATATATATATACACACACTTGAACAAAAATATGTACAAAAGGCCGACAAAGTCCTTACAAAAAGAAAATAAAAAATACAAGTCCTAACTATGCTCGGGGGCGACTTCTCCCTTAGGGGAAGCTTCTTCTTTAGGACCCTCGCCATTATCGGACCCGCCTTTGCTGCCTTCATCATCATCATCATCGTCATCGAAGGAGGCAAGGAATTGGGCATCAGTTTCATGCACCTTTGCATGTGCTATCTCCTCAGAGAGGTCAAAACCTCGAGCATGGATCTCCTCGAGGGACTAAGATTGGTGTTTGGCAAGGTCGGTAGTCCAATGAGCTCGATCAACGGCCTCCCTTAATTGTGCTTGAGCGGCCTCGGCATCAGGCAGATACATGGCCACCGATTTATCGACCGAAGTCTTCGCTTTTTCGGCCTGAGTTTGGGCCTTAGCAAGTTCGGCCTCGATCTCCTCGATCCTTCTGGCTTGAGCTGAGCTCTTCTCCCTAGTACTCCAAAGTTGATCCCCGGCCAATGAAAGTTGGGCCAAAGCGACTTCTTTCTCCGCAGCAAAATGATCCATGCCTTCCTTCCACCGTTGGCAGTCGACTTTAACTTGATCGACTTCCCCCGGGGATAACTCGATCTTCTCAATTTTCTGCTGCTACTGAGACATTGAAATGTTAGCTTTCACCCTTGGATTGATCCCGTATTTTTTCAAAAGAACAGTTACATGATCGTTCAGTTCGGCTTCCTCCTTACGGCCCTTGGCTAAGTCGGCTCGGAGGTCCCTGAGCTTTTCATCCTTCTGCCCATAGAGGAGCTTGAGGGCATTTCTCTCCTTTGAAATCTTCTGGAGCTCGCCCTCACATTGGTTCAGGTTGGCCCGAGACTTGGAAAAAGCCTATATGAGAAGAAAAATTAAGTTAGATTGAAGGAAGGAAAAGAGAAAGAGAATTACGCAAACGGAAATTAACACTTACTCGAGAAAGAAGGCGTTGGGCCTCTTCAAAGAGGCTAGACGCATCGTTGAGGTCAGAGGCATCATCGACCCTGGTAAAGCAATCCCGAAAGAAATCCTCTTCACTGGGTACTCTGCCTATCTCGCGGGTCCTCATGGCCCGAGCATCTCTTATTGCCTCCTCGGAGAAAGCCGGTAGAGAAGGTGAATGACCTATTGTCACTGCCTCGAGCGAGTTGCTCGGGGTGCTCTCTTCGGCCCTAGGGGTCTCAAAACCGGCTCCCTCTGGTACGTTTGTTGTTGGTCGAGGAACAATCTCAACCTTAGGCGATTCGGGGGCTTCATCTAAATTTTTCTTCGAAGCCTCCTCATCATGAGGATGGATCTCGAAAACCGCCTCCGGTTTTGGAGGCTTAGCGGCTTCGGCGGTTTTCCTCAGTCGAATAATCAACGTCGAGTCATCACCCTCTTCTTCTTCTTCTTCTCTTAGCCTTTGGACCGAATCTATGGTGAGAGCAATGACTTTCCTTATGGTTCGTCGGGCTGGAGCACTTTTGGGTTTGGGGTCCCCGGATAATGAGACCCCCTTCCTCTTATTATCTTTCCCTGATTTCAGAACCGGGGACTTGGTCTCTTCCTCGCTGCTCGGAGGCCTCAAAACCGTGTCCTTGTTGAGGCCTGCACAAAAAGAAACTTAGTGCAGAAAAGAAATATGATCAGCACCTCGGAAATAAGGAAGAAAGACTCACCATGATTCTTAGCTTCCCATTTTTCCTTTGCCAAATCATGCCAACAACGCTCGACATAGTAGGAAGTCGAGGCCAACTTCCGAACCTAGTCCTCGAGGTCAGGAACCGCTTGAGGCATCCAGGAAGCCGTTGCATGACAAATAAAGATGTTAAATAAAGTAAAAAATAGGAACATGGAAACTAATGAGTAAAGTGTTACTTATGCTCGGGGTTCCGCTTCTCGGGGAATGGCATTTGCTCCTTCGGGATAAGGTCGCAAGTCCTCACTCGGACAAACCGCCTTGGTTGCTCGACGTTGAAGCTTGATTAACCCTCAAAAGATTCGGGGTCGATATAACCTGATGAGATGGTTGAGGGTGAACGGCAACCCCTCGACTTTACTAGAGAAGAACCGGAGCATGATTACGATGCGCTAGAACGAAGGATAAACTTGGCTGAGGGTCACTTGGTACCTCTTGCAGAAATCTATGATAACTGGATCGAGGGGACCCAACGTGAAAGGGTAAGTGTAAACACTCAAAAAACCCTCCACGTGGGTGGTAATACTTTCTTCAGGAGAAGAGATATGTGCAACAACTTCATACCCCTAGTTGCAATCCCTTTTAACGTCCTCGAGATAGCCCGCTGTTATCGAGCAGACGTATCTCGATACGTGCTCACATCGTCCAGGTACCGATGGAGGGTTCTCGACTTTGAAGTCGGACTTTATAACACATGGGCCAGGAACATACTCAATGGGAAGCGGTTCCACCGACGTTTTATCACCGATCGGCTGTGAAGAAGATGAAGAAGCCTTTTCCTTTTGTGGAATGGTTTTGGAAGTTTTCGTCATTGATATGAGTAGAAGAAAGATGGAAGTATTGAGTTCTGATGGTTTGAAACTAACAGAGATGGCTTAAAGGATGATAAAAGAGAAGAGATTGAGAGAGCTAAAGACTTAGAAGACTTGATGAAGATGAAAGTAAAAGTTTTTATTCAACAAAAAGGCCATATTAATAGGATTACGGTGACGGTTTTATGGTGCTAGTGGTCGAATGTCCACTGACGCGCATTAATGGTTTGGGGAACTGTACCGACGGGACGTTTCGGTCACCTTCATCGCTTACGTCACGAGGATGACATCACTATCGAGTTCTTATGAAAGTCGAGGCTCAAGTCGTTTCTTTTTATTTTACTCTAAGAAACGAGGGGACTATCTGTATACGGTGGAAATCGGGGCCACCCGATTTCTCTATTTTGGTCGAGAAAAGAATGTTACGTCGAAGAGCTAGGACGTCGTTCGAGATCAAAGCCCCGTTCCAGATCGTGGTCAATATCAATCGAGGCCAGAAAGAGACAGACTCTGAGTAATATCGGCATAGCTTTATAACAGAAAGGGCGAGATATCCGCGGTTGATTGAGGATCGTGGCGTGAATCTTAGAACGGATCAAATCTATAGCAGTTAATCAGTTGTTGATACGATTTCCTACTATAATTAGAAGTGTACCTTAATTAGGACTCCTCTACTGTATAAAGAGGAATTCCATTCGTAATAATCATTGCCCACTGAGAAAAATATATACAATTGTCTCCTTCTTCCTATTCACTTTATTTATTGTTCATTTGAGTTACTCATCCTTTACTGTTCTTACAATATCACCTCGAGGTTACTTCAATTTGAGGTCGAGGCTTTGCTTGTACACTAGTTTGATTTATTTTACAGTATAATTCAGTCATTTATTTTTTCGTTTATCAATTGGTATTGGACGAAATCGCATATCCTTAAAATCACAATATATATTTAATTGTTACCCGAATTTTAAGGTAAACACACTTATAGTGTAACTTTTTCTTACATTTTATGGTTATATAATTTAAATATAAAAAAGAAACGGGTACCTGAAAATCAGCCATAAGATACTTTCCAAAATCAACAAACCTTATCTGGTTGGTCTAGAAGAGGAAAGTTCATCCTTATTTGGTTTTAATACTAAACCTTATTAATTATAGATTTTGTTTTAAATCGAACGTATCCGTATTTAAGAGCAAGGGTATGTACAAAACGTCAAAATGTTCGAGTGAGGAAAATATTAGGACTTGAGTAAAGAAGCTTGAGTAGTAGGCGACTGTTCGAGTGTGGTATGGCGACTGCCTAAGCCCTTAATTAACCTGTGATATATATATATAAATTAATAGCAATAATTATTCCAATAATAACTCATTAAAGTGTCACGAACTCTTGAGCGATACATTTTCACCTTATAATTACGGGTAATTATGACCGCTCTTGAATTAATATCTAACGCGATTATTCGTCCAACTTACATCAGCTTTTGCGAAACTATGATGGACTTTTACTTTTTGCCAACCCAGATCTTTTAAATGTATATGAAGTGATGTGTTAATACGACTAAACAGAAATATTTTCTTTCTACTCTTTCACCCATAAAATGAACTAATTAACATCTTTATTTATAATAATATAAAACTTATTTTAACTTAACTTAAGAAAAATTATAAATCCGACTGCATATCCTTTTTAAACGTAAATTAAATAAACTTGCAAATATCAAATCCTAAATAATTTAAGTTTACTATTTCAATATATTTTGAATTAGTCTTCCCACAAAAATATTTCAAAAGAAATACTTTTCATGAGAAAGACACTTTGCGGTACTTGGTTACCAGATAATAAATAGAAAATATTTTCTATTAAGAAGGGAAAATTGCATTAACTTTCAACTTTATTTTGCTTGCTCCTACTAGCGATTAAAATATCATTGTTATTGTTGTTATTATTATTATTATTATTGTTAGTTTTAATTAGAAGAAAAAAATTTCATCGACACATAAACCTTATCAATATACTCTCTAATCGCTACTATTAATATTATATTAATATTTAATATATATTTCAGAAAATATTTTTCATTAACAAACAAAGTATATATCGTAACAAAATTTACAATGAAAAAAGAATTGCATCGTACCAAATACATTCAAAATGTAATTTCTTTCTCTACCAAAATGGATTATCCTAACCTACGTTGAAAGGTTTTTTCTCCTGTTTCTTTCTTTAAGCTACATCAGAAAGATTGGATTTTTGAAAGAAACTTGACCTAACTATGCATATGCATTCTTCATGGTTAGGGGCCAGTGAAGCAATACCAAACATGGCACGAGGAAACAAGCTAGTTTCTTAACTATGATTGCACATTGTATGTTCATATTCTATGTTTCCTAGGAAGGGTACTAATGAACTGATCTACAGCAAGGAGGGGTAGGGCGCCGAAGTGCTATAATTGAAGTCTATTCCGTGAAGTGATACTCTGAACTTACCCATGGGTCTGGCTCGGATCCAAGATTTATATTACGTGGGTTCAACCTTTAAAAAATCTTAACAATAAACTCATTATATTTTGAAAATTATTACTTCATATATCTACTAATTGTTGCAATATTAATAATTTTTTATACATAAATTTATAGTTTGTATTAAAATTTTGAGTTCAGATAAACTTGGATAGCGCAAGAATATTACATCCGCCCCATGCATGGGGTAGAGATGTTTGCCAAATTGCCAATATTCTTGCTAGGTGTTAGGTGACTTGTTGTCATAGATTCACAAGAAATATGGTATGTGAAGTGGGGAAATGCCAACCACGCTAAAGTGACCTATGCTTTGTAGAGATAATAAGAGGTTCCCCACATGCCATTTCTATGACCTACTGACTCATCCAATCAAATATTCACATCCCTTTCACTCTAGAGAGATTCATTATCTTTTGCTGGTTTTATGAAAGTTTAAATATGAAATTCTGCTAATGGGACAATAGGCCCATACTATACGACTATAGCTCTCCAAGTTACTTTAATTTGTGCTGAGGGTATGGCACAGTACTCCTTGAATTACCTTAGTTTTCGGAAATGTCTTTTCATGTATATATATATAGTTGCCCTGAAAAGAAAAAATCTTTTCTATGGTTTGGATTCACAGGAAAATTTAGCCGAGGGAACTCAATGAGTTTCTTGTTGTTGTAGTGGCGAGGCAAAGTACTACTTCACCCCTCTAAAACATATCTAAACTTCTCGCGATCGAGTAGAGTTCATATAAGCACGATAACAACTTTTGGGGAGGGTTATATGAATTCCACTATCCATGTCGCTCCATTCAAGTTTATTTAGAATTCATTTAGCGCATTTATTTTCTTGCTATAATATCTGTTGATGCTAGTACTACACGTAAATCAATTTAGAATCGAGGATCACTCCTGTTATTAAATTTTCTAATGGCAACAACGACAACAACCCAGTGGAGTTCCATAAGTACGGTAAATTTTCTAATGGCACTGCACATAAATTAAATTTTATTCTAAAAAAAAGAGTGCAAGTAAACTTCTCCTATAAGAAATAAGCAAATCTATGATGATCTAGACAATGGGAAATGACATGTTATTGACGTCAAATGCAGCTCAAAATGTATGAACAGTTGCTTGATGATCTCGTTTTAAACTTCTACAGGATATAGTTTCCGATAAGATGTCGTAACTGAATGTGTAAAAAGTAGCTTGATGATTGAAGGAACAAATTTGGACATCAGCAATAAACTAATAAACTACCAAAAAATCATTATTTCGTCAAAAGCGGATCCCAAATTTAAAATTTATGGGTTCAGATTCGTAGTTCTATCACATTCGATTTAATTTAGTAGTTAAAATATTTATTTGTATGTACTTAATAACTTTTTGGAAAAAAATACAAAATTCGAGCTAAAACTATGGATTTCATGAACCCATGGCCTCTCCACTATGCCCATGTATTTCGTTGCTTGGAGATTTTATGTAAAAACGTATAATTTCGTGGCTTGCCGTGTGGGCCTAAAACGTTTGCATAACCAAGACCATCAGCACGTATAAACGGTAAAAATAGTACGGGCTAACCAGTTTTTAGTTTGGTCATTTAAAAATAACCAGCATTTGCAAAGTCATTGAAAAATAACCACTATTTCGCTGCAACACGGAAAGTTCCAGTATAATATACTGGAGAGCGGTGCACCTGTTATGAACATCCAGCATATTATGTTGGAACTCCAACACGCGGAAAGTTCCAGCATAATATACTGGAGATTGGAGCACTTGTGTATGAACTTCTAGCATATTATGCTAGAACTCCAGTATATTATGCTAAAGTCCAGTATATTGTACTGAAATTTCAGTATATTATGCTGGAGTATTTTTTGAATTTTGAACAGTATTTTCATTCAGATTTATCTTTACATGAAAAGTAGCTAAATTTCGATTACTTTTGAAATTGTGACTATTTTTGAATGACCACTTGTAAATCTGGCTATTTTTTAATTTTTTCTATATAAACGTGCTAACGATAATGTATACCAAATTCAAAGCCCAAATGTAGAAGGATTTAGAAAGAGATTTTTGCCTATCTATGCTAAATTATAAAAGAAATTTTAGCTCCTATAGCAAGGGATACACCCTATTTATTTTTAAAATATTATCTTTAATAGTTACTTTTTATATTTTATGCAAAATAAATATTTATAGTATATACTATCATTGAGGCATGAAACATGCTTTTTATGATTTTCCTTTATCTTATACAGCTATACATTTTATTTTATTTTAAATCAAGCAAACAATCCAAAAAAACTCTCTCTTCTCTCTCCTCAAGTCTTCTCTCTAACGACTCTATTTCAAGCGAGTTTGGACCACGCTCCAAATGGAGCCACCGGGAGGCCTCCAACCGGCGTCTGGACGAGAAAAATCAGTCTAAAGGGAAGATTTCTCACATGCAAGGAAATCCCCTAAGAAAAATCTCATATGCAGATAAAATTTCATCTCCATCAAGTTCATCTCCGGTTGAATTCAACAAGAGAAAGAGAAAGTAATAGCTAGACACATAACTCACAATGTTATGTATGATGTCATCTTCAAAGCATCTGATTACTATGGGATTATGGCCGATTCTTGTAAGTTTACTATTGTGGGTTGATTCCTTATACCTCGCCCCAAATTGACAGAGTTAGATCAAGATTCAAAGAAATTTTCTCTCTAAAAGGGTCAGTAAGAATTAGGGTTTTTGATAATCACAATGTTTTTATTGATTTATTCAATGAGGAAGATCGAAAAACTGTTTGGTTCCGACGAGTCATCGTAATTGGCGGAATACAGATGTGGTTGCAAAAATGGTCTCCACAGTTCAAACCAGAGGAGGATCTACCGGTGGCCCTTTCATGGGTTCTATTACCAGGTTTTCCCTTCCATATGCATGATTGGCATTACATAAAACAACTTCTAAGCTCAGTCGGTACTCCTCTTGCTTTAGATGTTGCAACAATGGGTAGAACAAGACCAAGTATGGCTAAAATCCGTGTAGAAGTGGATTAGCTTAAACCACTGCCTCAAAGTGTTTTTGTTGGACAAGAGTATGAAGATTCGCCTCTCAAAGGTTACACTCAAAAACTGGAATACGACTGTCCCAAAATATTGCAACCATTGCAGGAAAATTGGTCATTATATGATCAATTGTAGGGCTCTTGAAAAAACAAAAGATGAACAAAAAGAAGAAGGTGAAGAAAAAAATCAGGAAAAGGATCCTCAACTAGCCACAGGATAAGAAGAAAGCAATCGAGCAAACAATAGTAACAAAGAAGACCAAAAATCACTGAGCTTGGAGAAAATTCAGAATCAACAAACTGAAGATGCTAAGTTCAAAAACAAGAAATAAATCAGCAAAAAAGACCAAGAAAAAGAAGACAAAAATGCCAAAAAAGAAGAGCAAAGTGTTATTAAAATCGGCCAACATCAAAAGAAAAGAAAAGACTGACTCTACAGCAAAACAAAATGAATTCACAAAGCAGGCCATAGAAGAAAGTATTCAAAGCCCTGGTATAGAAGATAAAACTTTTCAACAAGATCAGGATGCTGATATTAACAACAATGAAATCACAACAAAAAGGAATGAGCTTAATACATGGCTGGAGCAACAAACTCAGAACAACCTTAGAGAGACTAGTCAGGAAAACAGAGTCGATGGTATAGAAAATATGGGACAGTGTTGTGACTCCAATTCATCTACTGTCCCTACTGAAATAAGGAATCAACCTGGTCTTCAATTGGTTGTGGACTTATATGACAACAAGGAAGATTGCAATAACACTAATCAGGAGGATGATATCTCTGATAGTTTTTAAGAGGTTGAGCAATCGAATAATCAGAAAGATATGAGAAAGGAGGATCAAGACTCTCAAAATCATACTGAAGATCAACAACAAAATACTAGAAGAGGAAGAAGTGAAACCATGAAAGGTGGCAAAAGACACAGACATAAGACTCAACACTCTTTGAGAAGGAATCAAAAGGAGGACATCACCCCTAATTGTCTCAATGATTGATTAGTGCCCTTTTTCGGAATATTAGGGGGGTTAGATCCATAAAAGCTATTCACATGCTAAAGAAATTTATCAATCTCAACAACACACAATTTGTGGCTATCTTTGAACCATTTGTTTCAAAAGAAAAAGTAGATGATTACAAGAAATTTCTTGGATTTTAACACTGGTGTTTCAACAACAATGATCAAATTTGGTATTTTTGGAATGCCTTCAACTCCATCAAGGTTATTGCAGTCAGTGAACAACATATTACTATCAAAATGTACAAAGTTTTTGGTATGCAAGACATATACATTACTGCTATCTATGCTAAATGCAACTCCAATGACAGAAGGGATCTCTAGCATTCTCTTCAACAAGATAATGTGGTGATTGATGTTCCTTGGTGCATAGGGGGGACTTCAATATTATTATGGATCCTAATGAAAAACTTGGGGGTAAGCCTCACATAATGTATAGAAGCTTGGAGTTTCAAACGTGTATGAACAATTGTGGAGTCATAGATATTGGTTATAATGGTTCTAACTACACTTGGTGTAATAACATAAGACCAGGGAAAAGAATTTGGAAAAGATTAGACAGAGTCTTTGTTAATGACCTTTGGGATCAGCTGTTTCAAAGATGCTCTGTTAGGTATCTTGCAAGGACAGGATCTGATCATAGACCTCTTCCTATGAAGAACTTGGCTGGTAATCAACAATACATTAAATATTTTAGATTCTTGAACTGCTGGGTGAACTAAGAAGGTTACTATGACATTATCAAGGAGGCCTAGAATACTGAAGTGACTGGGAATCCTATGTGGATCCTTCAATACAAGCTCAAGGCTCTTAGTAAAAGGCTCTCTCAATGGTCTAGGAATGAAATTGGGGATATAAATTGTCACGACCCAAATTTTTCTCCGTTGGGCATCGTGATGGCACCTAGTCTTAGGGACTAGGTAAGCCTAACATTTAGAGAATAATAACAATAATGCAAGAAATCTAACAGTCTCGATATAGAAATATTGACAGAATTACAATGTTCCCAAAATCGGTAACACAAGTCATAAGCTCTACGAAGTTACTCTAAAAATCTCTAAATTACCACTATTCGGAATGAATACAATAGGGTATGAATAATAAATACAAGAAGGTGACTCCGAAGCCTGCGAACGCAGTAGCAGGTTACCTTGAGTCTCCTCGTCAACGGTCCGCGCAGCTACTAACAATAATTACCTGGATCTGCACACAAAAATACGCAGAAGTGTAGTATGAGCACACCACAGCGGTGCCCAGTAAACATCAAGACTAACATCGGTGAAGTAGTGACGAGGACTAGTCGAGACACCACTGGTCTAATAAATTAAAAAGGCATCAATATAGAAAAGACCGGACATAATATCCATCTAGAGGTTTTTACGATATAGTTAACAACGTGGCAATAAAAGGCGGAAGGAATTACCGAAAACTAATCAACAGAACAACATAATAATACCAAAAGAATGGACAGAAAAACACGAGCCAAAACCGGAAAAAACACCAGACAATAAATATACCAGTCACTCAACACTGTCAGTTTGTCCACATCAGACTTTAACAAATATACCCAATAAATTGGTGAAAACTTTTAAACTGCAGTTTATATTGAAAGCTTTGAAGATATAATCATTTCAGTATAGAAAGATCCTCTTTGAAACATACTTTCTCCGAATGTATGTGTACATATATATATATATATATATATGTACACATACATTCGGAGAAAGTATGTTTCAAAGAGGATCTTTCTATACTGAAATGATTATATCTTCAAAGCTTTCAATATAAACTGCAGTTTAAAAGTTTTCACCAATTTATTGGGTATATTTGTTAAAGTCTGATGTGGACAAACTGACAGTGTTGAGTGACTGGTATATTTATTGTCTGGTGTTTTTTCCGGTTTTGGCTCGTGTTTTTCTGTCCATTCTTTTGGTATTATTATGTTGTTCTGTTGATTAGTTTTCGGTAATTCCTTCCGCCTTTTATTGCCACGTTGTTAACTATATCGTAAAAACCTCTAGATGGATATTATGTCCGGTCTNTTTATGCAGTACAGGGGAAAGCTCTCAGAATCTCGTCTGTAGTCCCAATTTAAATATGCAATGCGGTACAGGGGGAAAAGCTCCCGGAATCTCGTCTGTAGTCCCAATTTAAATATGCAATGCAGTACATGGGGAAATCTCCCCGAATATCGTCCGTAGTCCCAATATAAATATGCAATGCAGCCACTGAGGAAAACAACCAGAATGCGGCAGAAACAGCATACATTGCAACAACAGGCGCAAAAGCAACAAAAGACAGAATGCAAGGTGCGATGAGAAAATCAATACAAAGACTTGAATCACAAGAATTATTCAAGTTCACAACCAAAGAAACCAAATCATCCCGGCAAGGGAAGCAGCTATAACCAATCTCACTTAGACAATTAGCTTCACGGAATAAACTCAGCTTGACCAAATGCTCAGTAATAGGCAACACCAAAGAAATATCATCAATATGGACGATTATCAACTAAGCCTAAGTATCACTGAAGGGCAAATCGTATAAGTCATAATGTACGACTCACGGGCATGCTGGACACTAACGTATAGATATTCCAATTACATCTAAACAATTATAGGGCGAGATTATACTAGTTTTAGTCAAATAGGCAGTGTATGAAGGAGGATATAGCATAACGGTAGGAGAGGCAAAGTCTTCATTTAAGTCAAATAAGATCAAATAAGAAACAGGGAACGCTACGCAAGTAATTTCTAATTTGAGCAGGAAGAGATGAAACTAGAAATCAGGAACTCAGATATAACAATTCATACACGGGGAATATAAGGACCTACAAGTCCTAAAAGGCCAACCTATTTGCAAATAAGTCCGAGTACGCACTCGTCACCTCGCGTATGCGGGCTACAATCAACATAGAAGACTCAATCCTAAGGGGTAGTTCCCCCACACAAGGTTAGGCAAGATATTTACCTCAAAGACGACAACCCGGTACTCAAAAGTAAACTTCTCGGGCGAAAAGACCTCCGGACGGCTCAAAATCAACTAAAACAACTTCAAAATACACATAAAACGTATAAGGAACTATTCCGAATAATAAAGTTTCAATCTTTACAAAATTATAAAAATCGACCAAAAAGTCGACTCCTGGGGCCGCACCTCGGAACCCGTCGAATTTTACAAAATCTGAATACCCATTTCGATACGAGTTCAACCATATAAAATTTATCTAATTCCGATATCATTTGGCCTTTTGAATCGTGAATTTTTAGTTTAGGAATTTCCTTTCAAAACCCACATTTTCCTCAACTCAAAACACAAATTAAATGATAAAAACAAGAGCTAATTCATGAACTATATTAAATTCTAGTGGAAGAACACTTACCCATTCGATTTGTGTGAAAAACCCTCAAAGAATCGCCAAGAACCGAACTCTAGAAGTCAAAATATGATAAAAATGGTGAAACCTCCGATTTTGAAAACTTATATTCTGCCTAGGTATTTTTGTTCAATGTGATCGCGGGCCAATTATTGCGATCACATAGAAGAAGAAATGGCCACTGTCAAAATAGCACTGTGCGATCTCGTAACATATATTGAGATCGCATAAGAGAAAAGGGGGGGGGGGCATATGCGAACGCGGGGCACGGTTGGCGATCACATAGAGGAAAAGGATCTGGCTCAAGCCATGTTCTCTACTGTGCGATCGCGAAGGTCAGGATGCGAACACGGAGTATATCATTGATAGGGATATGCAATCGCGGACCAAATATTGCAATCGCGATGCAGAAAAAATGGGCAGATTAAGGTAACACTATGCGATCACGACTACTACTATGCGATCGCATAGAAGGAAACCAGAGAACAACATCAGCAGTGCAAAAAGAGGAAAAGTTGACCCGAAGCCTATCCGGAAGACACCGAGGCCCCTGGGACCCTGTCCAATAAAACACACAAGTCATATAACCTAACACGGACTCGCTCGAGGTTTCAAATCACATAAAACAACACCAAAATGACGAATCAAACCAAAAATCAAACTTATGAATTTTTGAATCTTCCAATATCAAAACTCGTGCCGAAACCTATCAAATCAACCATGAATAACGTGAAATTTTGCAGACAAATCATAAATGACACGAAGGACCTACAGCCACTCTCGGAATTCCGTTCCGAGCCCGATATCAAAATTTCACCTATCAGCGGTAATTCTAATTTTTGCCAAATTACCTCAAATCACTCTACGGACCTCCAAAACCAATTTTGGACGCGCGCCTAATTTCAAAATCATCATACGAGGCTGTTGCAATTAACCAAAACTCATTCTGAGGCCGTTTTCACAAAGGTCAAATCTCCGGTCAACTCCCATCACTTAAGCTTCAAAAATTAAAATTTGCCTCCCAATTCGACTCCGTATTATCAGGTAACCGAATCCAACGACACACCCATGTCGGTATACCAAATGTGAAGTTGCTCATGACCTTACGCCACTGAACGAAGTTTAAATTCTCAAAACGACCGGTCGAGTCGTTGCATAAATGAAGTTGTTATCAATTGGGAGGATAAAATCCAAGCGTTAGAAGATATTGATATTGAAAATAACTCGGAAAAGAGTAGAGAGGATGTCAATAAGGCTCATGATCAATATATTAGATGGCTCAATCTTCAAGAATCTATGCTCAGACAAAATCTCAGGTAAAGTGGTTTGAAGAGGGGGAAAAGAATACTAGTTATTTTCACTCAATCCTCAGAGAGAAAAGAAGAAGGCAGCAGATCAATCGCATCAAAAACAGTAGGGGAAAGTGGATCAAGGGGGATGAGAAAATAGCATGGAAAGCTATTAATCATTTTCACACTATTTTCAACTTTACTTCTCTTACGATCAACAATTCAATTTTGGATTGTATTCCTCGTTGTATCACAAGTGATGACAACAACATGCTGAGCAAGACTCCAGGGGAGAATGAAATCAAGGATGTAGTTTTTAGTCTTAGTCCTCATAGTACTGCAGGTCCAGATGGCTTTAACGGAACTTTCTTTCAGAGTTTCTGATATATTATCCAAAGGGATATCATTGCATTTGTGAAATAATTCTTCAAAAGAAAAGGTTTGACTACTTACATACTTGTTTAGTTTTAATTCGTAAAGTTGACAATCCTGCTACTTTTGCTTAGTTTAGACCTATTAGCTTGTCAAATTTCACTAATAAGATTATTTCAAAAGTTGTTTCAATTAGAGTAAACACTATGTTGTATAAATTAGTCTCCCTGAATCAAAGTGGCTTTGTTAAAGATAGATTAATTTCTTAGAATGTTCTGTTAGCCCGGGAATTATTCACAATATTACTCATAAAAATAAAGGTGGTAATGTAGTGATTAAAGTTGACATGGCTAAAGCATATGATAGAATGTCTTGGGAATTTATCTATGTTGTTCTTAGAAAATTTGGCTTCTCTGATAGTTGGATTGATCTGATTCATAACCTCATTTCTAATGTGTGGCACTTTGTCATAATTAATGAAATGAGACATGGCTTCTTCTCATCTTCTCAAGGGCTTAAACAAGGGGATCCTCTATCCCCAACTCTCTTTACAATAGTTGTCGAGGTCTTGTCAAGATCTCTTAACTCTCTCTATAGGAATCCCAAATCCATTCCTTTCTCTATGCATGCTAATGTTCCTAGGATAAACCACCTAGCTTATGCTAATGATATTATTATCTTATGTAGTGATGGCTCTACCTCTGTTAAGTTGGTCATGAACATTATTAATAAATATGAAAGAAGCTCGGGTCAACTAGTTAATAGGGATAAAATTTACTTATTAACTGCTCCTAATACTATTGGAACTAGAATAAACAAGATTAGAAAATGCTCTGATTTTATGGAGAAGACTTTTCCCTTTACTTACCTTGGTTGTCCGTTGTACGTGGGAAGGAAAAAAAATTGACTACTTTGATAACATGATTAGCAAGATTGTTAAAAGGCTCAATGGTTGGCAAGGTAAATTGCTTTCTCATGGTGGTAAGGCTACTTTGATTAAAAATGTGCTTCAATTTATCCCAGTTTACACTCTCTCCGCTATGTCTTCCTCTAAAGGAGTATTTAGACTAATTGAAAAATATTTTGCCAACTTCTTCTGGGGTAACTCTGAGGAACACAAGAGGTATCATTGGAGTTCATGGAACCATCTTGCTCTCTATACTGATGAAGGAGGCATATGTATCAGAAAAATGGAAGATATTAGTAACATGTTAGCTATGAAAATGTGGTGGAGGATAAGGTCCACATCATCTCTCTGGACTAACTTCATTAGAAATAAATACTGTGTCAGATTCCACTTGGTTTCTAAAAAAATTGGCTCCAGGTAATTCTCATGCTTGGAACCATGTTCTCAAAGTTAGGGATATTGCAAAGAATCGTATTACTTGGTAGGTTAACTCAGGATCAAGTAGTTTCTGGTTGGATAATTGGTCTCTAAAGGGTCCTTTAGCTAAGCTGGTTCTGACATTCCAAAGAGCGCCAAGACCTTGGTTGGAGAGTTCATAACTGATAGTCATTGGAATATCAGTAAACTGAAGGAATTTTTACCAAATCAATTAGTACACCATATCCAAACCATTATTATTGGCAATCAAGCTAAGGAGGATCAAGTGTTCTGGGAACTATCAGAAAATGGCAAATTCACAAACATGAGTGCATAAAGTCTGGTAAGGAAAGCTAGTCCAAAAGTGCAATTCATCAATAAGGTATGGAACTTTAATATTCCTTTTAAAATGTCTTTCTTGGTTTGGAGGCTTTGGCATGGTAAACACCCTTTTGATATGTGATTATTGAGTTTGGCAAACAAATTATTTTTAGATGTAAATGTTGCAAAAATCCAACTACTAATAACATAAATCATGTATTTGTAGAGGGTCAAGCTGCTAGTTGCACTTGAAATTTTTTTGGAAAAGCTATTGGCATATTGTACCACCCCACCCCATTAGATATATGCTTAACAACTAGTGGGCCTCTAAGGAAACCAATGATGTTCAGAGACTTGTTTTAAATATTACTCCTATAATTATTTGTTGGTTTCTTTGGAGAGAATTCTGTGCGTGCAGGTATGGAGATAAAAAAAAATTCAACAATTATAAATTACATCAGCAAATATCTTGGAGCATCGAGACTGCGTCAATAAAGCTTATCCAAACTGCAAACTCAAGCTGCCATGGAACAGATTCTGTGACCTCCTAACAAGGCTACAACCTGTGTATAAAAGCGTGGTGGTTCACTGGAAAAATCCGGAAAGGGAGATGGGAGTTATATCCAAGGAGAAGGAAAAACAGGGTTAGGATGAGCTATCAGAGACGAGCATGGGGATACAATCATGGCCTTCTCAATTCCATTCAATGCTGAAAACCATAACATCGCAGAGGCTCAGGCAGCTTAGATTGGTACTTATTGGTGCATACAAAATGGATTCACTCGAGCCACTTTTGAATTGGACTCTCTTTACATTGTAGATATCCTTCGTAAAGAGAGTGCAACTAACTACAAGCTTAGCCAAATTGTGAACAAGATTAGAGAGGCTATCAACACTGCCAAGATCCAAATTAGTCACTGCTATAGAAAGGCGAATCAATTAGCGGACTGCTTGGCTAAAATGGCAGTGAACAATCAACAACCTGCTTACTTCTATTCTAACCTCTAGCTGCCTAGTCAGGCGAAAGGCCCCTTTTTGCTGGACAAAGATCAGGTTCCTTGCATAACGAACAAATATGACAATGCCAACTTTTTTTGTTAGCTAGTTTTGTATTTTGTTATTTAGAGGGGGCGATCTATTTATAATCGTCTACGCCTCATTTTTTTGAAGGGCGTGCTCTACCCTCGTGTTGTATCAACAAACTCCCTATTTTTGCTAATACAACACCCCCAGAAAATCTAGGAAAAGTTTATTAAAAATTTAAAAAAAAAAAAAAGACATACCTATTTTAAGGTGATTGTCGTTACTGAATTTATAAATACATGGCGTGAATACATGTGAATACATGTGCATACAGCTGGAGTGCTCTGATTTTAGGCGCTTTAACTGGTGCATTCTTGAATGCATCAACGCGAGTACATGCGAATACATGTGCGTACAACTGGACTGCCCTAATTTTAGGCGCTTCTTGCTGCTGTATTCATGAATACATGGCGCGAATACATGTGAATACATGCGCGTACAGCTGGACTGCCCTGATTTTAGGCGCTTTTTGTTGCGGTATTCATGAATACAATAACACGAATACATGTGAATACATGCGCGTACAACTGGACTGCCCCTGATTTTAGGCATTTTTTGTTGTTGTATTCATGAATACATGCACGTACAACTGGACTACCCTGATTTTTAGGCGCTTTTTGCTGCTATATTCATGAATACAACAACGTGAATACAGCGAGTACACTACCGTAACAATTGAATAGTAGCTATAAGAAGTAATTATGTATATGGTAGCTATAGGAAGTTAATAGGCACTGAACAGTAGTGATTTCTCAAAATTCCTCAATTATAAACTTCTTTATCCTTCCTAAAAAGACTTTGGCTTAATTACATTAACATATACAATTTACCATTTATTTGGGGTGGCAAATGGCGGGTTGGGTCAAATTTGGCGGGTCAAAACGGGTTGTGTTGATATCCGGGTCATGACCCAACCCGCCCAAAGTTTGTTTGGATCAAAATGGATTGGGTCAAGATAAGTTAAACAACAAGTCATAACCCAACCCGCCCAACTATTACTCAAATTGTATTATGTGTGCTGCAAGTTACAATTATTCATCATCTGTTTTTGTCAAATGTTAGTTTTAGGATCGTATCTTGTCTTCTAACGTAATCCAAAACTTCGTTAAAGCCATTAAAAAAATTTAGTAGCTGGGTTATGTCATCTTTTAATAACAAGCAAAAAGATCTAAATTTAATCAAAAGGGCAGCATAATTTCTGCTTTAACTTATCGCTGACAAAAAGTCTTTCTCTAAAACAAAGTCTACAACTTTAAAAAAAAAATGTAAACTAGTGAATAATAATTTAGTAAAAACCAATATTATAATTGTTACCTTACATAAATATATCGGCTAGCTCGCAGGATGTATATTTAGTAAAAACCGATTGTGGATGGCATCGAAGTAGGTTGATAGTTTCTCTCTCAATATGGATGAATAAGCCAAGGAAACTTCATCAATTCAGTGCGCTTGACTAAGCAATAGAGACGAAGCCATCAAAATGTGAAGCACAAGAAAAGAATCATATATAACCTTTAAATTAACTAGGCATATCCCAAATTCAACCCATTATGAACTGTTATTATTTGGATTGTGTGTAATTTTAAATAATTGAGAAGTTTAAATCTCAATTTTGAGAGAATTTTGTGAAGATTCGAGATAATTTTGGTTAGAATTTTATATTGCAATTCGAACAAGAAGACATAAATAAATTGGATATATTTTATATGTCTAGTATAGAAACGACATACAAAATATATACATACGACTAATATAGTTATATATAAATTATATGTAAATTATAATTTTAACTGGATTTTCTATATAAAAATATGTATTTAAATTGTAGATAAATTATATCCAAATTGTAGATGAATTGTAGGTTTTGACCAGATTTATATATATTTTGTAAAAGAAGTTAAAATCTCCTAAAAAGAATATATATTTGTATTCCAGTTACATTCCGTAAAAAGAACAACTTAGACAAAATTAGGTAAATAAATGGGGAAATTATCAGCTATGTTCATTACAAAAATTGGCTAATTTGACAAAATATTATTAATATTAGTCAAATTAGTCAATTAGCTACTTGTAGCAAAAAAAAATCAATTTTTTGCTTAGTTTTGAATGTGTGTTATTAGAATAGATTGTGCACAACTTAAGGAGCTTCAATCTCAATTTTGGGATGATTTGGTGAAATTTTGAGGTGGTTTGAATTGAAAATTCGAAGTAAAAACTGAACATGAAAAAAATGATATGTATCATATTTGTATCAATTGTGTATCACATGTATATCCATGTATACCTGTGTGTGAGATACATGCGTGATACATGTTTGATGCATGTGTCGCAGAAGACTTTTTTGAACTTGATTTAACTACGAATTTTGATACAAAATCAGTCCAAATCACCTCCAATCTTCCTCAAATTTTGTATGTTGACTCTTCTATATATTTTCAATGAATTCCAACTATACCCATTGAAAAAGTTTCTTTTTTGTTTAGATTTTTGGAATATTGTATATATTTTTTGTATTTCATCACTTTATTTGCTACCTCATCCATGAAATTTCATTTTCGTCTTGTATCTAGTGTTGTTAATCACGCTTAAAAATATGGAAGGTGATTTTTGCATGTGATTCTTGGAGAGAAAGAGCCCTATTATTTGGTTTCTCAAATTTTTGCTGGCTAGTTTTAGCAAGTCTATGATTAATGGCTAGAACTTGGTAAGTTGAGATTTATTTGGGACATTTGTGTAAGTTTCCCTAAATAAAGTTAAAATCTCGCATGTATACCAAAAAAAGTCTCATTTAGAAACAATATATTGGGCCGATCTCCCTATTGGATTAATCTCAGCGCTCATACCCATTTTTTGGGTTACGTTTTAACTTATACCCGCTTTGTAAAAAAAATTGCAAGCATACCCGCTTTTCACATAAACTTCAGGCATACAGGCCTGAAGTAGCAAAGGTAATCACACAAAATTTCAGCATTCTAGGCTTTTTCAAAAACTTCAGCATAAGTGCTGAAGTTATTTAGTTCATTTGTAAAAACTTCAGCACTAAATAAGCTGAAGTTTCGTCCTGGACTAAATAGTCCTGTTCTAAAGCTTTTTCAATAACTTCAGCAGAAGATGCTGAAGTTATTAAGTTCATTTGTAAAAACTTCAGCACTAAATAAGCTGAAGTTTCGTCCTGGACTAAATAGTCCTGTTCTAAAGCTTTTTCAATAACTTCAGCAGAAGATGCTGAAGTTATTTAGTTCATTTGTAAAAATTTCAACACTAAATAAGCTGAAGTTTTGTCCTAGATTAATTAATTTTGTCATAAAGTTTTTTCAAAAACTTCAGCAGAAGATGCTGAAGTTATTAAGTTCATTTGTAAAAACTTCAGCACATCTAAGTTTTGTCCTGGATTCATTAGTTTTGCAATAAAGCTTTTTCAAAAACTTCATCAGAAGATACTGAAATTATTTAGTTCATTTGTAAAAACTTCAGCACTAGATAAGCTGAAGTTTTGTCCTGGATTCATTAGTTTTGCAATACAGTTTTTTCAAAAACTTCAGCAGAAGATACTGAAGTTATTTAGTTTATTTGTAAAAACTCCAGCACTAAATAAGTTGAAGTTTTGCACATGTATCAGAAAGGCGGCGCCTGAAGTTGTAAAAATTAAGGCATAGATTAAATAATTTTAAAAATATGGGAATAAGTTAAATGAGGGCGACCAAATAGGACGCCCCGTGCAATTTTTACCGCTTTTAACTAATTTGATATGGGCCAAATGAACCAGGATAAATTGGGCTAAAAGGACAAATGAGAGAGATGTTTGACTGTTGTTGCATATAGTCGCTGGGTGATTTGCACAAATAGTTCACTTCGGTGCCATTATTAAATTTTTGACCCTTTTGCTTCACGGACAGAACTTTAAGTTTAATAAGTGTTGTTTTTCGCTTGCCCCATGGTCAGTACTTTTGGCTTTTGTCTTCAAAGGTTGAAGAATTAACCAAAATAGACGTTCGTCTAATCTCTTACACTAAGAAAAGCCGGAAGATATATAATCAATGTATAATTCATATATAATATATGATAACTATTTTTTGTATTATTAATATATAATTTGTGTACACCGACTAGAAGAAATAAATATTGAATCTGTCAGGCTATTTGTGTTAGAACTAAGGGTAGGCATTCGGTATTTTGGTTCGGTATTTAATAATTTCGGTACGGTATTTCGGCATCGGTTTATTAATTGTGTATATCAAATACCGTACAAAATATTTTGGTTCGGTATGATTTTGGTTTAATATTTGGTGATAAAGAACAACGAAATGCTAATAAAAAGAACAACAAATCGTTGTTTCTAAACTTTAACATTGCACTAAAAGAGTAAAAATAGAGTGCTGGCCTAAAACTTTAACATGACACTAATCTAAAACACTTGAATTTATTAATACCAACTACAACGTCCAAACTTTAACACTCTGCAGAAAAGATACCAAAAGTCCAAATTCCAAAATACCAAATGTAAATGATGCAACAGAACTTCAATATTATCACCAAACGTAAATGATAACAGTGATCTTCAATATAATGGGAGATCACTTCTCTATATCATTCCAATTTTATGGAATGTCCTCGAAGGGACAACAGGAGATCATTTCCCAAGGTGACAAAATGGAACAAGTCCATTGTTCAATTTCAAAGGTTCTGTTTCAGAGGTATCCAAGCATGTCATGAGGTAAAAATGTCTTTTTCTTGGAAAACCCCACCAGAATAGGATAAGATATTTGTATTACAATCTAGAAAATTAATAAGTAATTTGAGTGTTAGCTCACTAACTTTCTGATAACATTAAGAAGCTTAACATTCTGCAGTTAGGGATGTTCATGGTTCGGTTTACATCGGTTTTTTCTTTAAAAAAGATCAAATCAAGTAAGTCGGTTTTTCAAATATTAGAACCAAACCAAACCAATTAAGTCGGTTTTTTCTCGATTCGGTTTATGTCGGTTTTTCGGTTTTTTTGATTTTTTGTCGGTTTTTTCTTAAATATAAGACATACACTACCAAATATATATTCCGGCGACCACATTTTTAACGTGACACTATCAAATCAATTGCCCTTTGAGAAATCTATTATTTACTAAAATATATTGATGATAATTGAATCAAATAGTGATGAATAATTTAAGAACTCAATTAAAAATATATATTTTTTAACATGAAATGGATTCTTACACTTAAAAAAAGAAAACTACCAATCAAACTAGAATATAAAGGTAAAGAACTATACTAAAAGTGCAAACGATTAACATTCACCATAAAATTTTGAAACTTTGTATAAAAATATACATATAGATAGATGTAATAATAAATTTGAAATAACTACTCCTATAGTCGGTTTGGTTCGGTTATTTTTTGATTAAAACCAAAACCAAACCAAACCAAAAAGTATCGATTTTTTTGGTCGGTTTGATTTGGATTTCGGTTTGGTTCGGATTTTTATGAACACCCCTATCTGCAGTAATCAAACTTTAACACTTAACAGTCTGCTATCAGGCTAAAATACATCTAAAATGCAGTTCCAAAATGCAGCTCGACATCTGGCGGACAACACTGTAGCAGCTCCAAATTGTAGCTCAACAGGCTAAAATACATCAGCCTCCAAAATACAAACAAGAAACAGAACAAATTAGCAGTCCAACTTCTGTTACAGAACAGTTACAGAACAAAATCTTCACACCCAATTGATTCAACAACATCTGAAAATGATGGCACTAAAATGGAGCAGAACAGAACAAAAACACTGCTGGGACAACACTGTAGCAGCATTAACAGGCTGCAAATCTTTTCTCTGAAAATGACCAACCGAGCACGGGGCATGATTGCACTTGAACCTAAACAATATATAAATGATAAGTTAGAATATTATTTTTTTATGATAATAAAACAAAACTACAAAAGTATATCACAAAACAAATAGTGTATTAAACTTACCACTCAAGTTGCAAGTTGCAACTATACATCAAGCAATGCTAGTAGTGCTTCCATTATTTTCCATATCTAAAGATAATTCGACCAAATACTTCAATGACAATGAAAAAATAAACAAATATGATATATTATTTTGAACTAAAATACACACGAAATATTAAAGCTTACCAAGCTCGAGTTCCTCAAGATACTTCAAGTCTTCTTCAATACTAATATGATTCTTTTCTTCTCTAAGCCAATCTTGAACACAAATAAGAGCTTGCACACATTTAGGAGTCAATGAACTCCTAAATGAATCAAGAATACGACCACTGGTGCTAAACGCGCATTCCGACGCCACACTAGAAATTGGAATAGAAAACACATCACGAGCCAACTCCGAAAGAATAGGAAATCTAGGAGCATGTGTTTTTCACCAACTTAAATATCAAATTCTTCACTAAAAGGCTCTTGTTCTTCACTAATGTATTTATCCAACTCCGATTTAGCACCCCCACTTCCATTGTCTTCCTTTTGTTTCTTGAAGTGAAGCTTCTTCCTTATTAATGATGTAGTTATAACACTCTCACTAAATGTATTAGATGTGTTATTAGATGAAGTAGAACTAGATGGAGATTGAGTACAAGATCCAGTTGAATACTTTTTTAGATACTCTTCAAACAACGAATTCATATAAGCATACACCTCAGCATTTATTTTCTTCCCCTTTTCCTCTCCAAAAAGTTCTTCAAGTGCTCCCTCTACATATTCAAATTTATTACGTGGATCCAAGACGAAAGCAATAAGAATCATTTTATTCATCTTTTCAGGCTCACCCCAATACTTCTTGAACTTTTCTTGCATCCGCTCAGTCATTTTTCTCAAATTCTCATCCTCACTAACTAAACACATTTTCAAATGGCAATAAAGTTCAGATACATCCTCAAAATGAGCATTACAAGTGACATAACGTGAAACTGAAACCTTTTTGGTGAGCTCGTGAACCTGAAGCTTGCTTACAATATCTACACCTTGCTTTACCAACCCCATTTACCTCAAATTTATCAAAATGATTCCAAACGTCGGATCTAGGTTGCATGCCTTTTCTTTTCTTAGAACCTTGAGTATCAATGGTGTTGATGTTGCTATCTTGAGTAAAGGTAAGCTTTCACTTGAACCGGCAACACCGTTTAAACGTTCATCTGCCATCTATACAAATAGAGATAGTATAAGATTGTGTGATCCTAAAATCTTGAGTAAAATCCTAAATTTGGTCCATTTCTGTTCTCCATTGATACAAGACACGTTATCTGATTTATTATTAACTCATTGAGCATTTCCTCTACCACATAACCAACACCATGAAAATGGAAAACAAAAACCAAAGTTACAAGAAAAATATTAGTATTGTCTTATAACATTTACTTATAACATTATTACTTTTACTCTAAGCAGAAATAACTAAATTATATTCCCCATGATCTCAACTTCAATAAGGTTTTGATTCCTCCACAACTTAAAAAGGTTTCGCCTTTTGAATTTACAAACTGGATTGCAGCTGAGCCACAAACCCCCCCCCAAACCAAACCACCCCCACCTCTTCTCGTTGTTTGAAGTTTAATCGTGTGAACATGGAATAAGTCAGAAAGATAAAATTACTTGATTGAATCAAACATATTACTATGAATTAAATAGAAACATAGACAATAAGAAGAGTGCAAAGACAAGAATAAACCCATAAAATAATTGAGAAAAAAAAGCAGGGAAATTATTTGTTCAAGGGAGATCAGCATCAGCTATGTCTTTAATGTAAATAAAGAGAGAGAGATCATTGCAGAGAGAAAAAATAAACAAATTTAAATTAATAAAAAAAATTCTATATGGAAAGATGAATGAGAAAGATGAAGAATGTTTACTTGCAAAAAGAAGATGATTTTCTGAGTCAGCCAAAAATACAGAACGCTTACTTCAACCAACGCCCCCTTTATTGTAGTAGGAAGCTATCACAATAATCCAATGATTTAGTGAGGAGTGAGGAGAGAGAAGTCGGAATCACCAACGCGGCAACGCTAGACGCCCAGATCGAAGACGAAATGGTGACTATGTGACTGCCTGACTGTGATCTGTAAGAGACTGAGAGAGTGAAATCGTGGGTGAAGGTGAAACAGAGACTGCGTTGCTATCCTAATTTGCTATTGCTAACCTAAAATGGCCTAACCTAAGAGTAATGCCCTAATATTTAGAGTTTAGAATGGGCTTGGCAGTTGGTGATACACAATCCGCAACATGAGCCAGCAAGGATGCCAACAAGGATGCCAAATAGATTAATTCAAAAGTTAGTTAGTTAAAATTTGAAAAGTAGTATAATATTTGAGTGTAGTAGTGGCGGGAATTTTAGTTAGAGGCAAATTCTTCACTCATGCATCTAGATTTTGAATTAGTGAGCCTATATATAGAACCATTGTAATGAATAAGAGATATATGAATAATATTGAAAATTGTCCCAACTCTCTTCTTCTTCTCCTTGCTCGAACTACTGTATCCTCTTCTCTTCTCCTTTTTTTCTTCTCATTTTCTCTCCTTAGTTTATGTTCTTTTATCGAATACCAGTAAATTGGTATCAGAGTTCGTCACTATGGGACCACGAAAAGTTGTTGATGCAATGACGAGAAATCAGCCAACTGATTGGCAGGAGCCATATGAAGATCTAGCTGCCCAACAGTTGGATGTTAAGGAGGAAATGGCTCAAAAACAATAAGAATTGCGAGAGGAATTGGATCGAAGACATGCTGAATTGCTGCAGCTGGTAGGTTTTCTTAAAAATTCTTTCGATGGATGGCAGTTGAATCAACAGTGGAAGGAGAGTGCCTCTAATTCATCAGGCAGAGACAAGGTGATGCAGTCTGGACAGGGCATTTTGGGACCAAATCCCTATTGTGTTCCTACTGCTCGTAATCATAATCTCAATTTTCCACGATTTAATGGTGAGAACTTGAAAACATGGCTTTATAAGATTGAACAATATTTTAGTGTTGATAAAACTCCTCTTAACCAAAGAGCGATTTTAGTCGCTATGAATTTGTATGATGAGGCTCTAGAATGGCACCAATCCTACTTGAAATGTAGAGATTCAATTAACTCTCCTGATTGGGATGAATATTTAGCTGCTTTGATTGAAACCTTTAGTGAGGAATTCTCTTATCCTATGTTAGAACTTAAACAACTGAGGCAGACTAGTTCAGTTAGAGAATAGCAATTTGCATTTGCTCGCTTGCTAGCTCAATGTGATCTGTCTGTCAATAAAGCGATCTCTTGTTTCCTTGGAGGGCTTAAGGAAGAATGGTGCATTCTGTGAAAATGCATGAGCCTCAAACACTGTCCAAAACTTACAGGCTTGCTAGATTAGCAGAAGAAACTTTGGCTGCTAACTCTAGAACCTTAAGGTCCACCTCCAGTGGTCAGTCCTCATTTACTCTAAGGAAACCTAGCTTTGAGAGTACTACAGCTAAGTCCCCTTCTCCTTCGACCTTGATGCCCCCAAGGTTAGGGTTGCCTGCTCCTAAACCTTCATTTGCTCCAAGGGTCAGAAGGACTATCTCTCCTGTTGAGATGCAGTCTAGGAGAGCTCAGGGTCTATGCTATTTCTATGATGAAAAATACACGGCTGGACATAAATGTAATCTTCCAAAGCAGTTATTTGTACTGGACTTGGACTATGGAGATGAAATAAGTACAAAAGTAGAAGTAGTAAAATCTGAAGGTGAAGGTAATGAGGAATGGACAACAACTGAGGAAGACACTCCTATGATCTCATTATGTGCATTGAGTGGGATTCAGGGAGCACAAACAATTCATGTGACTGGATACAGTAACAAACAACCCCTGCAGATTTTGTTAGATTGTGGAAATACTCACAATTTCATATATTGTGAGTCTGCCAAGAGGCTAGGTTGTAGCATTACTCCTACCAAGGTAGGATATGTTAGCCTTGGAAATAACTCTATGGAAGCTACTTCAGGAGTAGTGAGGAATTTCCAATAGATGTTGCAAGGTACTACTTATCATTCTGATTTAATTGTGTTTCTTGTGGGCAAATATGACCTAGTATTAGGAGCTTTGTGGATGAATACCTTGGGACCAGTTACTATGGACTACACAACCTTGACTATGTCCTTCACATATCAAGGAAAGTACCACCTCCTTAAGGGAGTCTCTGATGAGTGTAAGCCCTCAAGTCCTAAGTCAGTAAATAAAAAAAGAAGCCAGAACATCCAGTTACTCATGTTACATGTGCAACCTTCTGTTCATTCTATTCAACCTTTGGGTCACTCCTATGTATTGCACTTCCCTCATGAATCTCAAACTTCTTCTGTCATTCAGAACCTCTTAAACCAATACCTCCAAATCTTTGCAGAGCCTACTTCCTTACCTCCTACTAGGGGTGCTTTTGACCACAACATTGCTCTGCAGCCTGGTACCAAACCGGTAAACAAGAGTCCTTACATATAGTCCTCTATGAAAAAAGATATTATTGAGTAGTTGATTAGAGATATGTTGCAGTAGGGTATCATCCAGTACAACAATAGTCCTTTTGCCTCACCAGTTGTCTTAGTTGGCAAGAAGGATGGATCATGGAGGTTATGTGTTGATTATAGGTAACTGAATCAGTGCACGGTTAAGGATAAGTTTCCTATCCCCATCATTGATGACTTATTAGATGAACTGGCAGGTGCAGTGATATTCTCTAAGATAGACCTTCGATCAGGTTACCATCAAATACGTATGTTAACTACTGACATACCTAAAACAACTTTTAAAACTCATCTAGGCCATTATGAGTATTTGGTTATGCCCTTTGGCTTAACTAATGCTCCATCTACCTTTCAATGCCTCATGAACCATTTATTTCAGCACTTTATTCGAAGGTTTGTTTTGGTTTTCTTCGATGATATCCTCATATACAGCAAGTCTCTCGAAGAACATGTTACTCATCTGCAACAGGTGTTTGAAATTATGGTTCAAAATCAGTAGCTAGCTAAACATTCTAAATGTGTCTTTGGTGTTCCAAGTGTGGAGTATTTAGGTCATTTTATTTCAAATGAAGGTGTCTCTACTGATCCTAAAAAGATTAATACTGTCCAAAATTGGCCTACTCCTAATAATGTTAAACAGTTGAGAGGGTTCTTAGGTTTGACAGGATATTACAGAAAATTCATTAGAGGTTATGGCCTTATCAGTGGACCCCTTACAGAATTTCTTAAGAAGGATAATTTTAGGTGGTCTGAAGGTGCAGCTCAAGCTTTCTCTGCCTTGAAACTAGCTTTAACATCTGCACCAGTGTTGGCACTGCCAGATTATTCCGCTACATTTGTGGTTGAAACTGATGCTAGTGGTACAGTTATAGGGGTTGTCCTTATGCAGCATGGGCATCCTATTGCCTTTATTAGCAAACGTTTAGCTCTTAGGCATCTTGCTTTGTCAGTATATGAGAGGGAATTACTTGCCTTGGTCTTTGCTGTCACAAAGTGGTCACATTACCTGCTGGGCCAACGTTTTATTGTTAAAACTGATCAGAAAGCTTTAAAGTATCTATTAGACCAAAAGTTACATACTGACTCTCAACTAAGGTGGTTGGCCAAATTACTACCTTTTGACTTTGAAATACAGTATAAGAGAGGCAAGGAGAATGTATCTGTTGACTCCCTTTCACGAGTCAATGGTGCTGAACTTATGTCTCTATTGGTCTCCTCTGTACAATCTGATCTATGGAATTCTATTTATTCTTTATGGTCCACTGATCCTGAGCTTATATCCCTTATTACTTCTCTGCAACACACTCCTCAGAAGCATTTTACTTGGCTCAACAACCAGCTTCGAAGGAAAGGCAAATTAGTTATTGGTAAGGACACTGCCTTGAGGCAGCATATTCTTAGCCTTTGGCATTCTACTCCTACAGGAGGTCACTTAGGAGTTGATGCTACTACTGGAAAGGTCATGGCCTATTTTTATTGGAAGGTCATTCTTCAAGATGTCTTGTATTTCATCCACAAGTGTGATGTCTGCCAGAGGAACAAGTATGATACTTCAGCTTATTCTGGTTTGTTGCAACCCTTGCCTATTCCTTCTCTTCCTTGGACTGATATCAACATGGACTTCATTGGAGGTTTACCCAAGTCCTTTGGCAACACTGTCATTTGGGTCATTATTGATCAACTTACCAAATATGGCCATTTCATTTCCTTATCTCATCCATACATTGCCCAATCTCTTGCCCATATTTTCTTGGATTCCATCTTTAAGCTACATGGTTTTCCGGCTTCCATCACTAGTGATAGAGACCCCATTTTCATCAGTGCATTTTGGAAGGAATTCATGTCCATTCAAGGTGTTTCTATTCACACTTCTACTGCCTATCACCCTCAAACTGATGGCCAAAGTGAAGTACTCAACAGATGCCTTGAGACTTATCTTCGATGCTTTTGCTCTGATTCTCCTAAGGACTGGGGTTCTTACTTATCTATAGTTGAATGGTGGTATAACTCTACCCCACACTCCGCTATCAAAACTTCTCCTTTTGAGCTCTTCTATGGTTATCCTCCTCCCATTCATCTCCCTTACCTCTCTGGGGATTCTTCTTTGGACCAAGTTGAAGACATACTATTGGTTTGTGAATTCAAACTCCAGCTAGCCAAGTTTCACCTCTGTCGTGCCCAGCAACGTATGCAAGCCCAAGCCAATCTTCATAGGTCTGATAAAGTTTTTCAAGAGGGTGACTGGGTTTTTGTGAAGCTCCGGCCTTATAGGCAGTAAACACTTTCTCTTTCTCCTTACCAAAAACTTACTTCTAAGTATTTTGGTCCTTATCCCATTGTTAACAAGGTCGGAGCTGTGGACTACACCCTATTGTTCCCTCCTGAGGTCCAGCTTCATCCTACATTTCATGTTTCCCAACTCAAACGTTGCTATGAGCTTCCTTCTACTAGCATTCATCCTCCTGTCTTGGATTTGGCTAGCCCATTATGTCCTCAACCTGAAGCTGTGTTGAATAGGCGGCTCATTAAGAAGGGTAACAATGCAGTGGCTCAATGCTTGATCAAATGGCAGGACCTCGATGCCTCTCAAGCCACTTGGGAGTTGGCTTCTGTTTTTCGCACAAGATTCCCTCACTTTACCCTTGAGGACAAGGGTGTTCTTCATGGGGAGGGTATTGATACACAATCCGCAACATGAGCCAGCAAGGATGCCAGCTCGATGCCAACAAGGATGCCAAATAGATTAATTCATAAGTTAGTTAGTTAAAATTTGAAAAGTAGTAT
The DNA here is from genome assembly GCA_005239495.1 of Nicotiana undulata. Taxonomy (NCBI): domain Eukaryota; kingdom Viridiplantae; phylum Streptophyta; class Magnoliopsida; order Solanales; family Solanaceae; genus Nicotiana; species Nicotiana undulata. The sequence goes on from ML247010.1 coordinate 58,819, forward strand.
AATATTTGAATGTAGTAGTGGCGGAAATTTCATTTAGAGGCAAATTCTTCATTCATGCATCTAGATTTTGAATTAGTGAGCCTATATATAGAACCATTGTAATGAATAAGAGATGAATGAATAGTATTGAAAATTGTCCCAACTCTCTTCTTCTTCTCCTTGCTCGAACTACTGTATCCTCTTCTCTTCTCCTTTTTTTCTTCTCATTTTCTCTCCTTAGTTTCTGTTCCTTTATAGAATACCAGTAAATTGGTATCAGTTGGGCTTGGGGGGCGACAGGAATGGGAATTAAACTTGGGCTTGGGCGTCGCAGATTGGGGTTGGGCACTGGGTGGGCAGTGTGATATAGGTAGGGTCCAAAAAAATATCTTTAAAATTTTGGTATACCGAAATTTTAAAATTATAATTTCGAGAACCGTACCGAAATACCGAAATGCAATACCGAATTGGACCGAAATACCGAAAAAAAATCAAAATCGAAATACCAAATTAATTTAGTCCGGTTCGGAATTCGATTTTTCGGATTTTATGTCCACCCCTAATTAGAACCCTTTAAAGGTTTGCGTGGAGCAAGTTGGGGTCAAAATATCCAGACAATATATTTTCAAGGTCGTTTGTGTCATTTTCTGATAGCTGCTAGACTCCTCCAATTTGCACTTATTCCGTTAGTATTTGTGTTAATCGCAATAAAGGTTTAACTAATCTAAATTCACGGCATAAAGCCTATTAAAAGAGAAGGCACGCCTACTAGTATTTTTTTTATTCCTATACTCGACGCTAAAACATCTTAATAAGAGTGAAGGGATCAAACCCATTTCACAAATCTTTATTGTTGTCGTATTCATTTAAACGTTCTCTGTCTCAGTCTGAATTAGTGGCGAAGCCCGGAATGTTTCCAAGAGTGTTCAAATTTGAAAGAACTAAAAAAGAATTTCCGACAAAGGGTGTTCAATATATATTTTATACATTTAAAATCAGTATTTTACTTATATACACGGTGTAATTTTCCGTAATATTTCAGCGAAGGGTGGTCAATTGACCAGCCTTTGTAAAGGGTGGCTTCGCCCTTGGTCTGAATGATATTGTTTCAATTTTAAAAATGAACCGTGCCGTGCTGCCTAGTAATATTTTCAAAAGCTTTACCTAGTTGATGTATCATATCGTATTATATTGTACTGTATTATTTGATGAATATAATTCTAATATATAGAAGAGTCTTGGAAGCAGTTGGGCGTTGTCTTGCCAGCTTGCCGACCAAGGCCCTTTTTGGTCATTTCATGTATACAATTTTAATACGTGCCTGCATCTCCAAAGCCCTGCATGTGAAATCTGGCTGCAATTCGAGGATGAGAAGGATAAGGCCGCCTCTCAATTTCTATCTAACTCTTTGCTTTATTCTGATTTCTCTTTCACCCACTAAATTATAGTTTTGTTTGCTCTGTCCTGTTAAAATACTGAAATATTCAGCCGCTCTTCACTCGCTCAGCAGAATAAGTACAGCAAATTGCAACCCGCTTGGACGCAGTGAACTGAAACAACACTCTTCTTATACGGGTAGGTACACTCCTTTTCAAAATTCATCCTTATGGTAAAAGCCCTAATTTATTTTATTCCCTTATTATGACTTTGAGTAAATTGGGAAAACTGTGATTGTGTAATTATTTAGAGGTCTTCTCCGTTAATCTATTTTGCAACTGCAATAGTTTTTTTTTAAATCAGCTGAAATTCAATTGGTTTTGCTTTAAAATTTGATGGGGTTAACGCTATTACTGGTGTTGATCCTTTTTTTTTTTTGACATAACGTTTTGACTTGGTTTGAAATTAAGGCTTCATGTAAAAGTTATTAAAACATTTCATTTTATTCATAAAAAATTGACCAGTATATTATGTATTTGAAGAAGATGAAATATTTATCAAGGTCATTTGTTATGATCATTTAGCAAATTTGTTGTACTGATCTAATGACACTGATTTCTATTCTAGAGTTAAAGATGCTATTCTGAATTAACATATTTTCAAAATTGTAATATCTCAATTCATTTTCTTTTTCCCATGTGTCTTTGAATTGAATCTAAAAGTACATTGAAAGGAACCGTGACTTAAGTTCATATATTTTCTCAACATCAAAGGATTTTGGCCTATGAATTTCACTTAGCATGCCAATCATATTCACATCTGCTTTTTCTTTGTGTTACCAAAATTTCTTCAATATGTTTAATCAAGTTTTCAATTCTTTCTTTACTAAGTTTTACTAGATCATACAGTTTTGCATTTCAAGACTGAGTTTGATTTCTATTTCTATTAGAGACGTCATGTTAAAAATGTATAAATTATTCAAATACAGATGGTAACCGATAAAAAAACCACATCGCCAAGTTGTTCCTCCCAAAAGAGGAAGAGACATTATTCAGCAGAAAGAGCTTCTAAAATCAAACTCACGAGACATGATGTGTATGTAAATCAGTCAGCTGATAAAAAAGAAATGCTTTTAGCACAACGACGATAAAAAAAATTGAGTCGACAAGGCAAGGTCTCTTGGTTGAACATACTGAGGTAGCATCATCTTCTGAGGCTGCTGCTGAGTTATCTAGACAGAGAATAGTAACAATAGAGGAATCATGTTGCCTTCCCGAAAAAGGTTAGGAAAAAAACAATATAACTCTACGTATATGGACTCTAGATGTTGTCTTTGGGATTTTACGAAGGTATATATTGTTAATTCTAACATGCGTTCACTTCTATGTAGCTGATATATCTTGCGCGGATGGCACAACAGTTTGTTCCGAGAAAGGGAATAATATAATTGGCTCCCTTTCCATATTTGAATATGGTTAATTACTATTAAAATGTTGCTTCAATTTTAGTTCACTTAAAATATTTCATATATCGGTTATAATGGTTTTCCCGTTAGGTTCCGCATCACATCCACTCGATGAACTGCGTCATCTCGAGTCGTCAGTTCTCATAAAAAGAGGTTAGTCTTCGTTCTCTTTTAACAATGCTAGCCATATATCTTCTCTCTATACTTGTAAGATATACAACAACTTATTTACACAGTTTGTAGATCAAAGATAATAGGTTGTTGAAACTTCAAACAGTTGCCCAGTAACGCAAGCATTTTGAAAACTGTACCAAACTGTAAATATTGTGGAGCTAAAAGGTTTGAATATGAATCGGCAGGATTTTGTTGTAGCAATAGTTCAGTTAATTTGACATCATATGAAATGCCTAATGAATTATTAAATATCTACTTAGGCAATACTGAAGAATGTGAATATTTTCGTACCTACATTAGCCTGTACAATAATATGTTTGCGTTTACTTCACTTGGGGTGAACTATGATAAAGTACTAGCAAAAAGAAACCATGGGATTTACACATTTAGAGTACAGGATATCACTTCATAAATGATTTAATTCTGACAAATCGACAACCGAGAATTTTACAGTTGTATTTTTACGACGAGAACACAGAAATGTTGAATCGAATGGCTTCCTCGGGTATGCTTCGACAGTCAATCATTGAGAAGCTAATGGATATACTAAAAATAAATCCTTACTGTATCTTCTTGAAATCTCTGCTACATATCCCAGAATTATCGAACTTTTATATTGCGTTGAGATGTGGTTCTGGCTTAGATCAGAGAGTATATAATCTTCCAACTGTGTCGGAAGTAGCAACATTATGGCTAGAACAAAAAACAAACAACAATATTTCTTCACTGCATGTTCGAATTTACACTCGTAGTAACAAAAGTCAAATAGTAAATTACTATTATGGTTACTATGATCCTTTGCAATATCCGCTTTTACTTCCTTATGGTCACTATGGATGGCATTGTGGTATCCCAAAAATCGTACAACCTAAGAATAAATTGAAGAAACGAGCTTACTATGAGACTGAGCAACTTCCGAGCCTTTGTAACATGTGTTCAATTGATGGACTACTTGATATGAAAGCCGATGTTTTGCAAAAAGGAAAACGAAAAAGGAATAGTGTTTCTTGTCGTGAATACTACTGTTACAAACTCTAGATGAGAGACAATGAATAAAATGGAGTTTTACATTCTGGCAGATTATTTCAACAATACTCAGTTGATGAATTCATAAAAGTAGAAACTCAGAGGTTAGATTTTTCCTCATTTAACCAAGATTTATTTCGGGTTGATGTACTACAAGGACTTCTAGATATCCTGATACTTGGCGAAATAGAAGTTTCTAAGATAGGAAAACAAAACTTTCTTCCGACAAGTTTTACAGGAGGTCCAAGAGATATGCGCCAGCGTTATATGGATGTTATTGCATTAGTACAATATTTTGGAAAACCTGATATATTTATGACAATGACATGCAATCCTTCTTGGCCCGAAATAGAGGAACATTTGCTCTCAACAGATGAAACTCAAAATAGGCCTGATTTAATTTGTCGAGTGTTCAGAGCAAAAGTAGAAGAGATGAAAACAGATATATTAAAAAGAAACATATTTGGGAAAGTTACAGCTTTTATGTAAACTATAGAATTTCAAAAATGCGGTATTCCACATGCTCCCTTTCTTATTATACTTACTGATGACTAAAAATAATATTGCCTGAGGCGTATGACAAATTTATTAGTGCCGAGTTGCCTGATCGTGATACAAACTCTTACTTGCATAAGCTTGTTATTAAACACATGATGCATGGGCCTTGTGGCTATTTGAATCCTACAAATTCCTGTATGAAAAGAAATGAGTGCAAATTTAAGTACCCAAGAGCTTTGTTGATGAGACAACGAAAGGAAAGAACTCATACCCGATTTATAGAAGACGAAACACTGGTAAATCTGTGAAAGTTAGGAAACAATTTCTTGATAACTCATGGGTTGTACCTTACAATCCTTACCTGCTCTATAAATACAATAGTCATATAAATGTAGAGGTTTGCTATTATATTAAAGTTGTCAAATATATATATACAAATATATATATAAAGGACATGAAAATATTTCATTTGGCTTTCACGAAGATAACACAAATTTACAAATAGATGAGATAAAAGAGCATCGATCTTCTAGATGGGTGGAAACTCCAGAAGCTATGTGGCGCTTATTTGCATTTCCTATTAGCGAAATGACTCCAAGTGTTTATCACCTCCAATTACATCTTGACAGACTACAATTTGTCTCTTTTAAAAAAATTGATACAATAGATAGCATCGTGAAAAACCCTATGCTTAAAAGGACGATGTTGACAGAATTTTTCCTGATGAATGAAACAAAAAAAGATGCTAAAAAACTCAAATTGTTGTATAAAGATTTTTCACAATACTTCGTATGGTCATCTACTTATAAAATGTGGACTCTATGACAACGAGGTAATGTTATCGGCCGCGTTGTAACGTGTCATCCAACAGAAGGAGAAAGATATTACCTTAGATTATTACTAATGAATGTTAGAGCACCAAAATCATATAAAGATCTTCTGACAGTAAATGGAATATGTTGTGACACATTTAGAGAATCTGCAGAAAAAAGAGGATTGTTGCATTGTGATAACAACTTGGTCGAATGTATGTCAGAGACCGCCTGTTATCAAATGTCGTATAGGTTAAGACGTTTATTTGCTACAATATTAGTATATTGCAGTCCTGATAATCCGAGAGAACTATGGGAGCAATTTGAAGATTCAATGCCTGAAGACTTTAAGAGCCTAGCGAATATAGGGCCAAAGGATATCCATCATGCCGTCTTGAATCACATCAATGACATACTACATTCTATGGGACATGATATTAATGAGTTCAATCTCATTTCAGAAATGATCACATCTTCAAAAATGGCAAATGAAGCAAAGGAAGTGTATTTCGAAAGAAACATTGTTGTGAATGATGAAGATTTATTGTTACATAGAAAATTAAATGCTGAACAAAAAATAGCATATGACATAATTCTCCAAAGAGTATTTGCCACTGAATATGGAGCATTTTTCATTGATGTCACGACCCGAATAAACCCTCCGAACGGGCTCGTGACGGCACCTAGTCCCTATGACTAGGTAAGCCTAAAATATGCGGAAAACTAAGAAAACACAGAAATAAACAGTGAAGATGTAGCAATAACTATAAAATTTAAGCCGCTCGGCATTTACAGCTTTCACTCTCCCAAAACCTGGAATATCACCAAGTCACAAGCTTTATACAACTATAGCTCTATTCAACGGAATAAGGAAATTGTGTATATGTCTATCTCCTATGCCTATAGTAGAGTACATGGGGACACGTGAGATTCTGTGGATGCGACAAAATTACCTCGCAGTCTCCTGAGCAAGTGTTGTAGTACCCCTAGCCAAAACGCTGCGTACCGGTACCTGGATCTGCACATGGGGAAAACATGCGCAGGAAAAGGCGTGAGTACTCCACATTCGGTACTCCGTAAGTTCCAAGCCTAATCCCAGTCAAGTAGTGAGGAGGTCAGGTTAAGGCTCTACTCAGTTTGAAAATAAGACAGTTATAAGTTTGAACAATGACATATAAATAGCTAAAATAAGCAGAGTTTAAAGAAAAACTAGAAGAAATAATAAAGAAAAGCCCTCGGCTCAGCACATCATATATCTCAACAGCAAATATGCAATGCAGTACAGGGGGAAAGCTCCCGGATCTCGGTCCGTAGTCCCAATTTAAATATGCAATGCAATACAGGGGGAAAGCTCCCGGATCTCGGTCCGTAGCCCCAATTTAAAATATGAGATACAGAATCCTATCGGATACGACTTAATTAAACAATTCAAGAAAACAGTAGGCAAGAATAAGGTAAAACTACCTAAGCATGGAGCAAATAGTAGCAAGTACGGGGAATTCAAGTGATAACAGGTAGGCATGCTCATTCCTATGCTAACTAATCAGTTATAACATGAAGCAGTAATATAGGAATGAAATGAGTTATGTCATGGAAGGAAAAGCGGGAATTTAGCAACCATGACCCGTGTACGCACTCGTCACCTCACGTACACGGCGTCCACATAGTAAAATCAGTATAAAAATGCCTGGGAAATCCCCAACACATAGTTAGGCAAGCCACTTACCTTGACTGCGCCAATCAACTCAATACCACGCTCTTGCCACGAGTATCCGACTCCGGGTGGCCCAAATCTATTCAATTCGATTGCATAATGTAGATATCACTTCAGGGGAACAAAATAGCTAATAAATTCGAAGCTAATACGCGAAATTAGGAAATTCGCCCAAAACGTCCCTCGGGCCCACGTCTCGGAATCGGGTAAAAATTATATTTTCCGTACACTCGTTCACTCACGAGTCTAACCATATAAGAATCTCTCAAATCGGAGGTCAAACACCCAATCAAAACTCAATAATTTGGTCTATAAAGTTCTTCCCATTTTTCCCATTTTCTACCCATAAATTTCGAAATTTAAGGTTGAATTTAAGATTGGAATCATGGGATTTGATCTAAATAGGTTAGAAATCACTTACCCAAATCACCCAGGTGCAAAAGTCCACAAAAATCGCCTCTCCCGAGCTCTCTAAATAAAAAATAGTGAAAATAATATAACCCTCGGAATTGGGTCTTTAAAAGATTGCCCAGATGTTGCCTTATGCGATCGCGTACCATGAGTCGCGATCGCGGAGAGTTATGGGACACGTGCCTGGAAATCCTTCACCACGTTCGTGTCCACAGGTCTGCGATCACGGACCCCCTGCCCTCAAGGCTATGTGATCGCGTTAGGGGCCACGCGTCCGCGGAGAACAAACGTTGACCCTTTCTTCAAACCTAAGATCTACTATGCGATCGCGACCTAAGACATGCGATCGCGGAGGCCAATTTCCCAATACACTGCGATCGCGATTGGAGTTCTGCAATGGCGGAGAACATTTTCTGATAGCCTCCACTTAACTCTACGAGATGGCGGACTTGCTCTTGCGATCACGGAGAACAAATACCTGATGCTGTAAAACCAGTAAAACCAGCAATAGACTTAGGCCAAAATATGCCCGTTTGGGCATCCGAAACACATCCGAGGCCCCCGGAACCTCAACCAAAACCACTAACCAACCTCAATACCTCATTCAAACTTGGTCGAGCCTTAGAAACACGTCTCATAACATCAAAATCATCAAATATGCATAGATTTAAGCCTAAGAACTTATGAAATTTCCAGAATTCACATTTGATGCCGAAACACGTCTAAACTCATCCGAATGACCTCAAATTTTGCACACAGGTCATAAATGACATTACGGACCTGCTGTCACTTTTGGAATTCCATTTCGAGTCCGGTATCAAAACCTCACCTATCGGCCGAAATCGCCAAAGTTCCAACTTTAGCCAATTCAAGCCTAAATCTACAACCGACCTCGAAAACACATTCCGAACACGCTCCTAACCTCGAAATCACCCAATGGAGTAACAGAGTCGACGGAATTCCATTACAGATCCTTCTTCACACGGTTCTAGATGCAGCGTGATTTCAAAAGCTAAAATCCACATTTAAGGACTAAGTGTCCAAAATCACTCTGTATTTCACCACTCAACGCTCCGACAAGTTTCAATAACATAAATAGACATGGGAGAAGAAATTATTAGGGGATCGGGGCGCTAACTCTCAAAATAACCGACCGGGTCGTTACATTCTCCCCCTCTTAAGAAAATCGTTCGTCCTCGAATGAGTATAGAAACATACCTGAAGTTGTGAAAATGTGAGGGTACTGACTCCGCATATCCTGCTCGGTCTCCCAAGTCGCCTCCTCGACCGGATGACCCCTCCACTGAACCTTGACTGAGGCAATCTTCTTCGATCAGAGCTTCCTTACCTGCCTGTCTAATATAGCCACAGGCTCCTCAACATATGATAGATCCTTGTCCAACTGGACTGAGCTGAAATCCAAAACATGGGTCGGATCATCGTGATACTTCCGGAGCATGGAAACATGGAATACCGGATGAACTCCTGCTAGGTTGGGAGGCAGGGCCAACTCATAAGAAACCTCCCCAACCCGCTGCAACACCTCAAAAGGGCCAATGAACCTTGAACTTAACTTACCCTTCTTCCCGAATCTCATGACGCCCTTCATAGGCGATACCCGAAGCAAAACCAGATCACCAGCCATAAATGCCAAGTCACGAACCTTCTGGTCCATGTAACTCTTCTGCCTGGACTGGGCTGTGCGAAGTCTCTCCTGGATCACCTTCATTTTGTCTATGGCATCCTGAACCAAGGCTGTACCCAACAATCGGGCCTCGCCCGGCTCAAACCATCCTACTGGAGACCTGCACCGCCTACCATACAAAGCCTCATACGACGCCATCTGAATGCTGGACTGGTAGCTGTTATTATAAGCAAACTCTGCAAGAGGCAAGTATCGATCCCATGACCCTCCAAAATCCATCACATAAGCACGGAGCATATCCTCGAGAATATGAATCGTGCGCACGGACTGTCCGTCCATCTGAGGCTGAAATGGTGTGCTGAGATCTATCTAGGTACCCAACTCACTATGCAAGGCTCTCCAAAAGTGCGAGGTGAACTGAGGACCTCGATCTGATACAATGGACATTGGCACACCGTGCAACCGGACTATCTCCCGAATGTAGATCTGGGCCAACCTCTCAGAAGAATATGTAGTCAACACTGGAATGAAATGGACTGATTTGGTCAGCCGGTCCACAATCACCCAAATAGCATCATGCTTCCCCAAGGTCCGAGGAAGTCCAACCACAAAATCCATGGTGATCCGCTCCCACTTCCACTCGGGAAGCTTAATCTTTTGAAGTAACCCTCTCGGTCTCTGATGCTCACATTTGACTTGCTGACAATTGAGACACTTGGCTACAAACTCTGTTATATCCTTCTTCATCCTTCGCCACCAATAGTGCTGTCTCAGATCCTGGTACATCTTCACGGTACCTAGATGGATAGAATACCGCGAGCTATGGGCCTCCTCAAAAATCAACTCCCGAAGCCCATCTACGTTGGGCACACAAATACGGCCCTGCATCCTCATCACACCATCATCACCTATGGCCACATCCCTGGCATCACCCTGCCGATATCTATCCTGAAGAGCCCGAAGGTTGGGATCATCATACTGGCGCTCCCGAGAAGATCGAGCAACAACACAAGCAAATACCCGGCGAGGCTCAGAAAGATACAGTCTCACGAACTGACTGGCTAAGGACTGAAAAACCAAGGCTAAGGGTCTCTCAGCTGCACGAAGATATGCCAAAGTACCCAAACTCTCCGCCCGGCGACTCAAGGCATCGCCACCACATTGGCCTTTCCCGGGTGGTATAATATAGTGATTTCATAATCCTTGAGTAGCTCCAACCACCTACGCTGGCGCAAATTAAGATCCTTCTGCCTGAATATGTGCTGAAAACTCCGGTGATCCGTGAATATCTCACAGGGAACACCATATAAATAATGACTCCATATCTTCAGAGCGTGAACAATCACTGCCAACTCGAGATCATGAACATGGTAGTTTTTCTCATGCACCTTCAACTGTTTGGACGCGTAGGCGATCACCTTACCGTCCTGCATCAACACTGCTCCTAGGCCAATCCTCGAAGCATCACAATAGACTGTATAGGACCCTGAACACGTGGGTAATACTAACATTGGAGCTGTAGTCAAGGCTGTCTTGAGCTTTTGAAATCTCTCCTCGCACTCCTCAGTCCATATAAAAGGTGCACCCTTCTGGATCAGTCTGGTCATGGGTGCTGAAATGGATGAAAATCCCTCCATAAAACAGCGATAATACCCAGCCAAACCGAGGAAACTACGGATCTCGGTAGCTGAAGACGGTCTAGGCCAACTCTGCACCGCCTCTACCTTCTTCGGGTCCACCTTGATCCCATCCGAAGATACCACATGGACTAAATATTCCACAGAATCAAGCCAAAATTCACACTTAGAAAATTTGGCATACAACTTCTTCTCTATTAATGTTTGAAGCACGGTCTTCAAATGCTGCTCATGGTCCTCCTGGGACCGAGAATATACCAGAATATCATCAATGAACACGATGACAAAAGTATCAAGATACGGCCGAAATACGCCGTGCATCAGGTGCATGAAGGTTGTTGGGGCATTGGTCAGCCCAAATGACATAACAAGGAACTCATAGTGGCCATATCTGGTCCTGAAGGAAGGCTTCGGGATATCCGGCTCCCAAATCTTCAACTGATGATAACCCGAACGAAGATCAATCTTGGAGAACACCCTAGCACCCTGTAACTGGTCAAATAAATCATCAATGTGGGGAAATGGGTACCTGTTCTTCACTGTCACCTTATTCTGCTGCCGGTAGTCAATGCACATACGCATCGAACCATCCTTTTTCTTCACAAATAACATCGGAGCACCCCAAGGTGATACACTGGGCCTTGATGAAACCTTTGTCAAGCAACTCCTGCAACTGCTCCTTCAACTCCTTTAACTCAGGAGGAGCCATGCGATAGGGAGGAATGGAAATGGGCTGAGTGACCGGCAACAAGTCAATGCCAAAATCAATGTCTCTATCGGGCGGCATACCCGGAAGATCAGCTGGAAAATCATCAGGATAGTCCCTAACAACGGGGATAGACTCAACTGTAGGGGTCTCAACACTAACATCTCTCACATAAGACAAAAACGCATCACACCCCTTTTCAACCATCCGCTGAGCCTTAAGAAAAGAAATGACTCGGCGGGGAGTGTACTCTAAGGAACCTCTCCACTCTAACCTTGGTAATCCTAGCATAGCCAGCGTCACGGTCTTGGCGTGAAAATCAAGAATAGCATAGTAGGGAGACAACCAGTCCATACCCAATATAACGTCAAAATCTACCATACTGAGTAATAATAAATCAGCCATGGTCTCAAAACCACTGATAACTATCAAACACAACCGATATACGCGGTCCACAACAAGAGAATCTCCCACAGGAGTAGAAACATAAACGGGGGAACTCAAAGAATCCCGAGATATCCCCAGATGTGAAGCAAAATAAGAAGACACATACGAATATGTAGAGCATGGGTAAAATAATATCGATGCATCCCTATGACAAACGGGAACAATACCTGTAATGACTGAATCCGAAGCAATGGCCTCGTATCGGGCTGGAAGAGCATAGTACCTGGCCTGGCCTCCCCCTCTAGGGCGACCTCGACCTCCCCGACCTCCTCCTCGAGATGCCTGAGATGGTGGGGTAACAACTGGGGATGGAAGGATAGCTGGAGGGCCTGGTGGAAGGCGTGGAACCTAATAAGTCTGAGGTAGTGCACCCTTCCTAGATCTGTGGCAATCTCTGATCACATGACGCGGGTCACAACACTCAAAACAACCCCTCAGAGGACGTGGCGGCTGATGCTGACTCTGAACTGGCCTGCTGGACTGGCCGATGATAACACCTCGAGTAGGAGTCACCTGAGATACTGGTGGTGCATAATAAGGCTCCTAAGGCCTAGAAGAAGCTGGAATACCACTGGCTGCTGGAAGAGCTGAATGAACGGGGCGACTCACAAAATTCCTACCATAGCGTGTTGCTGGTGCACGGGCTCCTGAAAAATGACCAGTCTCTCGAGACCTCTTGGCCTCTCTCTCCTCCCTATCCCGGGCTAACATGGTCTCAATCCTCCGGGCAATACTCACGACCTGCTGATAAGGGATATCTATCTCAAGATCCCTGGCCATGCTGGTCCGAATACTGGGGTGGGGCCGCTCAATAAAGCGTCAAACCCTCTCTCTGACAGTGACAACCAAAGCTGGTGCATGGCAAGCCAAATCGCTGTAACAGACTGCATACTCTGATACAGTCATGGTACCCTGGCGTAGCTTCTCAAACTCTGCACGCCAAGCGTCCCTGAGGCTCTGAGGGACAAACTCAAGCAAGAACATCTCTGAGAACTGAGCCCAAGTAAGTGAAGCTGCCTCGTCCGGACTACTAAGCTCAAAAGCACGCCACCACTAATAAGTTGTTCCCCTCAGCTGGAAAGCAGTAAAAGAAACCCCACTCGTCTCCACTGTACCCATAGTGCGGAGAATGCGATGATACCCCTCAAGAAAACCCAAGGCGTCATCCGAAGCTAGTCCGCTGAACTCAGGTGGGTGGTACTTCTTGTACCTCTCAAGTCGGAGCTGCTCTGCCTCAGGAACAACTATCCTAGTCTCATGCTGAGTTGGAGCTGCTGGGGGAATAGGAATATACTCTGGAACCTGCCCAATATGAACCCTCTGCTCAGGAGTACGGGCTGCGGGAGTCTGTGTCCCTCCCCCGGCCTGGGATGTAGCTGGGGCTATCGGAAGTAATCACGCCTGAGACAGAGTACTGAAGGCACTCAAAAACTGAGCCAATGTCTCCTGGAGGGCTGGAGTAATAGTAGGGACTTCCTGTGCCCCTCCAACTATGGATGCTAGGGAATCCTCTGCCTCTGCTCTCGCCGATGCTCGGGCTGCACCGCGTGCTCGTCCTTTGCCCCGGCCCCTGCCTCTGACGGCTCTTACTAAGGGCTCGGGTGCCTGACCATCAGTACATCCGGTATGAGTACGAACCATCTGTAAGCAAGAATAGAATAGAGTTTTAGAAGTTTGATGACAGTAACTAGCACGATAAGAAGTTCCAAAGAATATGATTGTCCTTAACAGTTACATAGGACGTCTCCGCACCGATTCGCGAGACTCTAATAAATCGGCTTATGACTTGTGACTCCTATGAACCTAGACTCTCTGATACCAACTTGTCACGACCCGAATTAACCCTCCAAACGAGCTCGTGACGACACCTAGTCCCTATGACTAGGTAAGCCTAAAATATGCGCAAAAATAAGACAACATAGAAATAAACAATGAAGATGTAGCAATAACTATAAAACTTAAGCCGCTCGGCATTTACAGCTTTCACTCTCCCAAAACCTGGAATATTACCAAGTCACAAGCTTTATACAACTATAGCTCTATACAACGGGATAAGGAAATTGTGTATATGTCTATCTCCTATGCCTATAGTAGAGTAGATGGGGACACGTGAGATTTTGCGGACGCGGTAGAATTACCTCGCGGTCTCCTGAGCAAGTGTTGTCGTACTCCTAGCCAAAACGCTGCGTACCGGTACCTGGATGTGCACATGGGGAAAATATGCGCAGGAAAGGGCGTGAGTACTCCACATTCGGTACTTCGTAAGTGCCAAGCCTAACCCCAGTCAAGTAGTGACGAGGTCAGGTTAAGGCTCTACTCAGTTTGAAAATAAGACAGTTATAAGTTTGAACAATGACATATAAATAGCTAAAATAAGCAGAGTTTAAAGGAAAACTAGAAGAAATAATAAAGAAAAGCCCTCGGCTCAGCAAAACATATATCTCAACAGCAAATATGCAATGCAGTACAGGGGGAAAGCTCCCGGATCTCAGTCCGTAGTCCCAATTTGAATATGCTATGCAGTACAGGGGGAAAGCTCCCGGATCTCAGTCCGTAGTCCCAATTTAAATATGCAATGCAGTACAGGGGGAAAGCTCCCGGATCTCGGTTCGTAGTCCCAATTTAAATATGCTATGCAGTACAGGGGGAAAGCTTCCGGATCTCGGTCCGTAGTCCCAATTTAAAATATGAGATGCAGAATCCTATAGGATACGGCTTAATTAAACAATTCAAGAAAACAGTAGGTGGAATAAGGTAAAACTACCTAAGCATGGAGAAAATAGTAGCAAGTACGGGGAATTCAAGTGATAACAGGTAGGCATGCTCATTCCTATGCTAACTAATCAGTTATAACATGAAGCAGTAATATAAGAATGAAATTAGTTATGTCATGGAAGGAAAAGCGGGAATTAAGCAACCATGACCCGTGTACGCACTCGTCACCTCACGTACACGGCGTCCATATAGTAAAATCAGTATAAAAATGCCTAAGGGAAATCTCCAACACAGAGTTAGGCAAGCCACTTACCTTGACTGCGCCAATCAACTCAATACCACGCTCTTGCCACGAGTACCCGACTCCGGGTGGTCCAAATCTATTCAATTCGATTGCATAATGTAGATATCACTTCAGGGGGACAAAATAGCTAATAAATTTGAAGCTAATACGCGAAATTAGGATATTCGCCCAAAAGGTTCCCCGGGCCCTCCTCTCGGAATCGGGTAAAAATTATATTTTCCGGACACTCGTTCACTCACGAGTCTAACCATATAAGAATCTCTCAAATCGGAGGTCAAACACCCAATCAAAACTCAATAATTTGGTCTATGAAGTTTTTCCCATTGTTTCCATTTTCTACCCACAAATTTCGAAATTTAAGGTTGAATTTAAGATTGGAATCATGGGATTTTATCTAAATAGGTTAGAAATCACTTACCCAAATCACCCAGGTGTAAAAGTCCTCAAAATTCGCCTCTCCCGAGCTTTCAAAATAAAAAATGGTGAAAATAATATAACCCTCGAAATTGGGTCTTTAAAAGACTGCCCAGATGTTGCCTTATGCAATCGCGTACCATGAGTCGCGATCGCGGAGAGTTAAGGGACACGCGCCTGAAAATCCTTCACCGCGTTCGCGTGCACAGGTCTGCAATCGCGTACCCCCTGCCCTCAAGTCTATGCGATCGCGTTAGGGGCCACGCGACCGCGGAGAACAAACGTTGACCCTTTTTTCAGACCTAAGATCTACTATGCGATCGCGACCTAAGACATGCGATCGCGGAGGCCAATTTCCCAATACGCTGCGATCACGATTGGAGTTCTGCAATCACGGAGAACATTTTCTGACAGCCTCCATTTAACTCTGCGCGATAGCAGACTTGCTCTTGCGATCGCGGAGAAAAAATACCTGCTGATGTAAAACCAGCAAAACCATCAATAGACTTAGGCCGAAATATACCCGTTTGGGCATCCGAAACACACCCGAGGCCCCCGGGACTTCAACCAAAACCACTAACAAACCTCAATACCTCATTCAAACTTGGTCGAGCCTTAGAAACACGTCTCATAACATCAAAATCATCAAATATGCATTGATTCAAGCCTATGAACTTATGAAATTTCTAGAATTCACATCCGATGTCGAAACACGTCTAAACTCATCCGAATGACCTCAAATTTTGTACACATGTCATAAATTACATTACGGACCTGCTGTCTCTTTCGGAATTCCACTCCGAGTCCGATATCAAAACCTCACCTATCGGCCGAAATTCTAACTTTAGCCAATTCAAGCCTAAATCTACAACTGACCTCGAAAACACATTCCGAACACGCTCCTAACCCCGAAATCACCCAACGGAGCTAAGTAGTCGACGTAATTCCATTACAAATCTGTCTTCACATAGTTCTAGCTGCGGCCTGATTTCAAAAGCAAAAATCTACCTTTAAAGACTAAGTGTCCAAAATCACTCCGAATTTCACCACTCAACGCTCCGACAAGTTTCAATAATATAAATAGACATGGGAGAAGCAGTTATTAGGGGATTGGGGTGCTAACTCTCAAAACGACCGAGCGGGTCGTTACAATTGATGGTCCAGCAGGAAGTGGTAAGACATTCTTATATTGTGCGTTATTAGCAAGTGTGGGATCTAAAGGATTTGTAGCGTTAGCAATATAAACTTCTGGCGTTGCATCTTCGATCCTGCCAGGAGGACGAACAACTCATTCACGTTTCAAATTTCCGATTAATATCGATGAAAACATTTTCTTGCAATATCAGCAAGCAGAGCTCATTAGCATATTTGATTCGCGATGCAGAATTGATTGTATGGGATGAAGTTTCGATGGCTAAAAAGAATATGATTGAAGTTTTATATTGTCTCTTGAAAGATATAATGGAAACAAATGTGCTTTTTGGTGGAAAAATTATTGTATTTGGAGGAGATTTTAGACAAACGTTTCCTGTGGCTCGGAGTGGGAAAAAGGAGGACTTCATTCGGGAAAGTATATTGAATTATGGAATATGGAATGAGCTTGAAAAGCTCCGATTATCAGAGAATATGCGTGCGAAAACGGATCCCTCTTTCTATGAATATTTGACGCAAATTGGAAACGAAACAGAAAAGACGAGCACGGATGACAAAATAGAAATTCCGAGATCTTTCATTATTTCTTATATTACTGAAATGAATCGTTGGACCTCTTATTCAACATAATATATCCTGATTTACATATGTGTTTTCATGATTCTTTTTTTTAACTTCTCGTGTTATTTTGACAAAAAAAATGACTTTGTTGATGAATTGAATGATAGACTTATAACTCTATTTCCTAAAGATGCTAAGATATTTGTTTTCTCTGATGAAACTATTGAACCGAATTATCAGAGCCAGTTCGAGGATTTTTTTACATTCATTGAACCCTGCTGGCTTGCCTCCTTACAAATTTATCTTGAAAAAGAATTGTCCTGTTATGTTGGTGCGAAATTTAAATCCTTGTGAAGGTTTATGCAACGGTACACGAATGATATGCTGTGATTTTAAGAGTCGTGTTATAAGCGCTAAAATTGCTACTGGTGATTTTAAGAATACACATGTATTTATTCCTAGAATACCGTTGTTATCTTCAGATGATGAGAAGTTACCTATCCCATTTAAAAGAACTCAATTTCCACTACGCCTGTATTTTGCAATGACAATAAATAAAGCGCAAGGACAAACGTTAGATTATGTTGGTATTTATTTGCGTGAGCCGGTGTTTTCTCATGGCCAACTATATGTTGCCTTATCGAGGGCAAAGAGTTCAAACTGTATTAAAATATTAATCCGACCACCTACGGTAGATAACGATGATGATCACTCTACATATAACATAGTGTACGATGAGATCATTCTATAACTTTGTAGATGTCTTGATTATATTTCTTCTGTGGCCTTTTATTCTTTATTTCAATAATTTCCATAGACCTTCAAATATTTTCTCTAATATTTGGTATACTCTAAATAAGAGTTGGCTTGTTTACCTGCAAATCTTGTAAAATTTTACTCTTCTGATATAATTTTTTAAATTAGTGAAAGCATTCATGTTCGCAAATCTATAAATACAAAAGCTTATTACATATTTTTGCAATTTTGACCAACTTTGTGAAGCTGATATGCTTAATTCTCATCTTATTTCCCCCCTTTTTTCAATATTTTTAACTTCGCCTGTGTTCGAGTTATGCTATGATACAGCCAGTCCCAAGCCCGGATAAAAGAGGAGGGTTTATTTTTTATTAGCTATGACACTTGTGTTTTTATTTTTTGATTTGACTATATTCGATGTGCTGTGAACTGATAATATTAGTTTCAACTTAAATTTAATTAGTATTTTCATCAGTTCACTTAAATGGACTTTTTGCCATTTATTAAAAAGAATTTTCGAATCTGTTATATGCTGCCCTCAATCTATCGTAACCAAAAAAAAGTGCAAAGATTTAATGCTGAAAAGGAATTGCAAGACTTCTAAAGATAGGATTTCGAACACGAAATAGCGGTAAACAGGATAATTACATTTGAGATAAGATAATTTGAGTTGCAGCCTTTCTAATGTATGCTCAACTTGTTTCCGGTAAAATAACAAAGATTACTGCTATAAATTAGTAGGAATGCAGAAAATTGATAAATAACTGTTGACTTGTAGTTGTAAAGATAATGGATATAATGTGTTATTGGATCATGGACTGCATCAATAGTGCAATATAAAATTTTATTTGTGGTTGAGTACTATATCTAATATGCATGATATACTAATTAAAGTGCGCCCTGCAGATTCGTCCACATATTTATGCGGCTGAAGTTTTCTTAAAGTTATTTTTCTCTTTTTTCTTGCTACTCTGTCTTGTACTTTGTTCTGTATTTTGGTCTAGATTTTTGGTTCCTTCTTACTCAGATTGTTTATCCTTTTTTCAAATATGTCTCTTGTTCTTCATTGATAGTTTTAGAAGCTGATTATGAGCTATCTCCAATATGTTTATTGTCTTTATTGAATGGAGTTGTGACTAAGAATTTTCACAATGAGAAGTTGTTATTGAATTGAGTTTTCTATCTCTGAATATATACTGCTTCTTCTCCTGAAGAAGTGCATCTCTTAAATTCATTTGCATTGTTTGGGCCGGAAGCTGACGAGGAATTCCAACTCACAAGGTGATGAAAGGGAAGAATAGATGTAGCTGTCGAAAATCTTATAATACCACCTGGAGTGACCTTCTACAGTGACCCCTGAAATGTATCAATATCATCTTGTTACATCTTTTTGTTGCATAGGATAAAACTTTGAAATGAACTTGTGTTAATTTTTCAAAATGATTGCTTTTTTCCCTTCTTCGTATAGTTATTGCTACTATATTCTTTATCTTTCTCAATTACACTTTTCTCTTATTGAATGAGCATTAATTGTTCAACAGGCACATCTGCAGTTTTATATGCTGAGAAACACAATATTGTGTTAAAGGTATGCCAATGCTAACAAAAGCTACAATGATATATCCCATTGTCAATTGTTAATTTTCTAATCTTAAATGTTGAAAGAACTATGTTGCTGAGTGTGCACATATACTCTATCCATCCCTTAAAAAGTTATGATTTATAAAAATAAAAATATGATTTTTGAATTTGCAATCTTACTACCGAAAAACGGGTTTGGGAATAATAGGTACAAGGATTGATATTAGTTGGTTTGTGTAGCTTTACTACGTTTGAGTTGTTAATCTTAGGGCATTATTAATACTTCTTCCGTATTTTCTTGGTAATGATTTTATTATTTATATGAATACTTTATTTGGATGATTGTGATGGGAAATGAGAAACTAATACGAAAGTCTGACATGAATACTTTATTTGAATATCCATTTATTGTAAGACGATGCTTATTTGGAATGGAGTTGGATTGTAATTTCTTAAAACTTTGCATTTAAAATTTGAATGAAACGACAAAATTGTCAGCAGAGGTAAACATTCACTAAATGCATTTGAGCTTGAGCCTCTGTTGCTGCCTGCGAACCAAAATAAATACTGCATTATTTCAATCCAGCCTGCTTGTAATGATAACTACTCATGAATCTTGCTTGACTTACTTTGGAACTATGTATCACGTCGAAAATATTTCGTTTAAGCAGCTCATACATATTTATACTCATCTGCTATGTTTGCCCTCCTATTGTGATTTATGTTTATTACTGAACATAGCTTTTGTACTTTTTTTTGTTAGCTTACAGATGCCATGTAACTTTCTATATAATATTTTTATATATTTTTTATTTTATATCTTCTATGTAAGTGCATGTGTACCATATTTCTGTCAAATCTATAACAATATTTTTGAACGGCTGTACTGATTTACATTGATGGTTCAGTACATTAAGGCCACACACTTATGCTATTTTTGGCTCAATTATTCCAATGATTCAAGGTTGCAAACGCAAGTTAGGAGAATTTTTTTCTTTATTTCATCGTTAGGGGCCTCATGACTGCATCTTTGCCAAGACTTGCAACAGAAGAAAATGAATAAGTTTGGAGGAATGTCTTAACCAAATTACTATACACATGAAAAGGGGCTTATCATGATTTTTGGCTCCCACCGGCCTTTCGATAAATCTTTCTTTATTTTTTTTTTCTTATCTTTGAGTAGGTAGGTGTGAACAACAAAACCTCTGAGGTTCACCCAAAGTTAACAAATATCTTCCTTGTAGATGCTAACATGAACCATGTTCGTAAACTAAGTCGTTTCTATTGCATGAGCTGAAGACAGAAATTGTTTGCTCCTCTCTCCGGTGGACTATCTTCTTAGTTTTTGTTTATCAAAACTTTTTTACTTAGTACTGCATATGATGTTGTGAAGTTGTTATTGCTTGTGATGATTAAGTTTTCTAAGAAGGATATTCTTTTCCTGTGTATTACATTAGAATTCAGGTGAAGTCACCAACTATACCACAACTTCCGCAGCAAAATAAGTTAACTCTTGCTTCAGTCCTTACCATGCAAAACTGGTGGGAGAAAGTTACCTGGCTAGGAAAAGGCCACTTTCTGAGTGCACAGATGTTTAGGTATTCCTACACCTTTCATTGCTTCCCTTCATAATCTTTTGTGACAATTAATGTTTCTTTCACAAAGGAAAGGAAAGAAAGGGAAAATTACGTTAGAAACCTACTAATCCTCTATTTTGATGCTTTTGTATTCCTTCACCATCAAATTTTGTTCGTATTAGTTGTAATTTTTCCACCAGTATTTTATCAATTGACTACTATCTTGGATTAACATATTTATCTTTACATGTCAATTCGCTTATCTAACTTTTCATGTTTCAAAGTTATTTGCTAGCTATATTTTTGGAAGAATCTTATTAATGTTATCGACCTTTAATCCGTAACTACTGAAAGAAACAGGGTATCAGGTGGAGTGAAAGATGCACAAGCTATATGAGACTTTCGCCGATGGTGCAACTATTGTTAAAAAGGCGGCACTACATCAGCATAAGATTCAATCTTAGTAGATGCAATGTCGTTTTTTTAACACTGGTTATGCTGTCCAAAATCTATTCTTACTACTGACCCAACCATTTTATTACTTGTTGTCGGGGCCTCAGTGTTTTCAGGAATTACCTGTTTCTACAATATTATAAATCTTGCTACGCTCCGAAGAGACAACATTCGTGTTCTGAGAGTTTCAAACTACATTGCACGAACTCTCCAAAAATATGACCGGATACGTGCATTAATCACTCTTTACCTAAAGTTGTTTCATAAATTGACTCACTCAAACTACTGAATTTTGCAGATAATTATTTCAGCGGGCCTTCTGAATTTGGTTCATTCAGTCACACTTACTTCACATATATATATATATATATATATATATATATATATATATATATATATATATATATATATATATATATATATATATATGTATGTATGTATATGTAATACGGAAACTCAACAGCAAACAAAATCCAAGTGAGCAGAATAATTAATCAGGTAAGCATAAGATTAAGTTGAGTCACCATTCTTGCTCAAATATTAACTAAGTCGAAAAATCTTGTTCTAATTTGAAAAAATTAACATCTTTATCAAGGTTGGATCTTTCTGAGGAATAACGATCTTCTGCTCTACCATTGTGGATTTTACAACAAAATATTTCAGTAACTTATATAATACCAGGATAGCGAGGTAGTTTTTCTTCGCTTAGAAGGACTTATACATTTGTATGCATGTAAAACAAAATTTCAACAAAAAAATGAATCTTGAACCAATCGTTTAAAAGTATGCGAGGACTTTACGTTTTTGATTTTTTTTTTAATTTATAGTTCTTTCAGGTTGATTGGTGTTAAAGACAAGGTTACTGCACATGCCTAGAATTCTATGTAGCCTTTAGTTTTAATCGAATAAGTGATATGTTTCATATACTTTTTGTGGGGAAAAATATGAGTTGTTGTCCAGCCATTCACACACTTGCATTTTGCTTGTTATTTTGCAGTTTAGCTGGAAGCCCCTGCTAAGAAAATTCAATTTTCTTTTCACAGTCACAGTAGGAAAAAGGAAAAGTTAATTAAATTCAGACTTAAACCACTAGAAACTGTGCAAGCAGCTCCGAAATCGGAGGCAAATCTACCTCAGTTAATTCTAGCGATTGTGAAGTATATAAAAAAGAGAAACAATAGACTAACTATTTTATCCTAATTATACGATTGAAGCGAATGGGACCTATAATGCGATAATAATAACAGAAGCTGAGAAAATCAAACCAAAGAAGAGCATGGAAGTAAACTCATTTGCAGCAAACCACATTGGCCACCTTCTTAGTCCTGCCATATAATATTTCTTATATCCAGCGTATCTCACTTTATTGTTAGAATAAAAAGGACACACAATGTATAACAAAACAATATATGCATATTCTTAATATTGGGCCCGGGCGAAGCCGGGGCTATCCCCTCTAGTGTTTGAATAAATTGTGTTAATTGTCGACATTTTATGATATCACATACCAGCAATATGAAGAATAAACTTGCAATATTATATAAAAAAATTATCATACTGGTATGTAAAAAGGTAGGGTAATTGATAAAATAAAATTATTTAATTATGAATGGTGACATTGAGAGAAAAAGACAAGGTAATGACGCGACCACACCAAATCGGACGTTACATAAAGTCGAACATTTCATCGTTACATAAAGATGAATTTAATACGATACTATAAAATTTAAGTAACAATCAAAACAAACATTGTATTTAAATTAATAATACTATACCAGGGGCGAAGCCACCCTGTGGAAAGGGTGGTCAACTGACCACCCTTCACCCGAAATATTACGAAAAATTATATTGTATGTATAGGTAAGATACTGATTTTAAATATAAAAAATATATATTGAACCTCCTTTGTCGAAATTCTTTTTTAGTTCTTTCAAGTTCAAAAACTCTTAAAAATATTTTTGAATTCGCCACTGTACTGTACGATACAATACAATAGGAAACAACTATCCAAACAAGTTGTAAACTACTCAAGATGTTTTACTTTTATATGAATTTGTCGATGTAAATTATAAATTATCATTTCACTTATCCATCCGCAGTATTAAGTTGAATTATATGTCTTACATACTAGTCGAAATCAACGGAAAATAGAACAGTGTCAAAAAATAGCGAGCAATTCAACATGCTAGAGATTAAACATAACAAATTTTACCTGGGAATATTGATGTTACCCATTTAATCTATTACCAAGTCAATTTTAACCTAAAGAATAATTAGTGATGAATAAGTCAATGCAATTGCTCATTGACTCATTTTTAATCATTTAAACTTAATCAACAACACATCTGACAGCACTTAGTTTGAATTTTTAAAGGAAGAAAATGTGGGCAACAGTAGCCGCCCTCAGTGAATGGTGAATGCAAATGGCAGTCTTTTGAAGGCGGTGTCACGTGAGACGTGGCGAATAAAGACGTGACTGTCCCCATTTTAACCCCACCGGCGATGGTAGGACCCACGTGCGGCGTCCCTTTTAAAAAAACAAGGCGGCGTTTGATTTCATTGTGTCTTAGCTCTTTCGACACGTTGCCATTATGCCCCCACGCCTATTCTGCGCCATCTACCGCCGTACCCACCACCTTCCCACGTGCCTTTCATGTACCCTTTCTTTGTCCCCACCCCCCCGCTCTACTCCTCCTCCTTCACTCACTCTCTTCAACCGCTCGTGTGTTCATCACCTCATAAGTTCATTTTCTAAAATATTTTTCAACATACACAATCGTAGGATGTACCGCAGATGGGGCTGCTTTCTCTTAACAAGTTTTTTGGTTCAAGCGCAGAGTATGAAATTTTTTTGGTAGTGAGACTTCCTTCGGAATGGGACCTATGCGGTACTAATTCAGATATATTCGAACTTTAATGCAAATATTAAACACCGAAAGAAAAAAAAAAATCAGCATGTGTACGAGTTTATTAAGTCCTTAACTTCACATTTTGAAACGGTAAGAAATTATAATATCTCAAAGAATTGTTGAAAAATTTAAGAATAATTTTTTTTAAAAAGAAATGTTATATCCGAATATTCCAATTTGCATTTGAAATCTGTGAAAATCTTAACACTACATTTATAATGCTTCCTGATGGCCGCCGCATGGCGCACCCACGAGGAATTATGTGCAAAAAGAAAAATACAGAAAAGGGAACAAAGAAAAGAAGAGAAAGCGAAAGTGTTATTACTGTGCTCCACAAATTCCGCCGGCGAAGGAAGGGCAAAATTGTGGGCCAACAGAGGCACCAAGTCCAACAACGTGGGACCTATAAACCCGCTGTCTCCTACCGCTCTCCTTCTCCTTTCTTCCTTCTCACGAAGAAATTATCCATACTTTTTACACACTCACCCCTCCAATTTCCAAATGATACTTTAAAGTTGTATTATTATTCCCTCTATCTTAATTATCTAATAAAATAATTTATTTGGCAATAAATTATTTTAATATTTTAAATAAAATTAATATACTTTAAAATTGGTAAAAAATACTATAAATCATAAGAATTAATAACTCAAAATATTTAAATACACAAAAATTTGGGCTCAAAAAAATAATTCATTTGTAGTGAAATACCTTCACATATATGAGGTAGAGTGATAAATAAATAATGTTTGGACGGCAGGAATAGTACACGTGCCGTCCACCTTAGACACGACATGTACCCTTTCCACACGGAATTCTTAATATTGGTTTGTTACCTACTACCAATGGGGCATATACTGTCTGCCTTAAGCTTCCTCTCTAATCTAACCCGTCGGTGACTTGTTAAATTTGTTAGGGTGGAAATAATTCAACTCGTCAGGTAAAATTTCGTTATGCTCCATCTTATCGTCGTTAGTTAACATATTTTGAAATCAACTGACCGTTTTTAACCGCCTCATTATACCATAAAATTCATTAACTGTTTAACCCTCTTTCTTTTACGTAGTACTATTTGTTTCCTTGCCGGGGAAGGATTAGCTCCATTAATTTTCAATGGAGCATTGGATGTATGTCACTGTTTGATCAAAAATGAATTAATCTTTGGATAAATTAATTAATAATTTATTAAGATGGGGCAGTCCTAAATACAACTAATAATTCTAGATCTATAACGAACGATGCGAACAACAATATATACACAATGGAATGTGGATAATAAATGTGGCGGATGTTATGCTACGTAGAGAGAACAAGCAACAAAGAACATTAAATGGAAATAAATGTAAATGGAGGAGAATATTCACCCAATATTGAAGAGGGTAAATGATTTCTTCCTGTGACAATGATGGATAACATGGGTATGATAGAATATTGTGCACTTTCTTGGATCTAATGGAAAAAATAATAGAATAGTTCACCAAAATGATGAATCTTAGTGAAAAGTAGTTCTTTGTATTTAGTCCCAGAGTTTATCCTTTTACAAGTGTTCTTATCATATGGAATATCTTACGTGCCTTTTTCCTCCTCTTTCTTTCTGTTTATATGGGATATTCCCTAAAACCCTAAAAGTACAAGCAGAGAGGATATTCGATGGAATATTCCCTCCGTGGATCCCAATATAAAACTAGACGCTCTTCGCAACCCTACTGCTCGACCACGGTTGGTTCTCGAGCTACTCGAGGCACATGAGGTTACTGATCGACCACGACCACGCCGCACTTAACGATTTTCTGGTCACTTTCCTCGCCCATCTCTGCACGACTTAGCCCTCGATCTGATTTTGACCCATACAGTTAGTCCTTCCGCTTAGCAGGGTCGTCCTTTGGTCGACCTCACTGAGCGAACATCGTCGGTCATGCTTAGGAGATTCAGAAAGAGGAGATTGGGTGGGAAAGGAGTTTGCAGGGTAACAACGTGGCGCTTCTAGAACCACGACTCGTTATGACGTCAGCCTAGGACGACATCACTGTTGTAGGCATCATCATTACATGTCTTCCCAGCGCGCCATATCGTTTCCTGTGCCTTTGTTGTTTCGATTCCTGTGCAACTGACAGTTGGCGTTTCGATTCAAGCGCATGTTCTCTTATATATACTAGTGGGGAACCCCTTAAGCCAAACTTTACACTCTCTCATTCTCTAATTTTTTGCTTCCATCACTCCCTTCTTCTTTCTGCATTCTAGTGTTGCTACTGTTTTTGCGATCTACTTCTGCAATTCCTCCTTTTCCTTGTGACCACATTCTTAAAACCTTTGATTAACAAAAGATGGCAACCTCCTCTTATGTTTCTGACGTCTCGTCCGAACCAACGCCGCTTTCAGTGAGGATGCCTCTTCATGAGGACGATATTGTTGTTGTTTCCTACGATGACAGCTTTCCTATTGTGGATGTGATTATCCCTCGTAACGACAAAACCAAGTCGGATTTATCGAAACTGGCGACGGAAGAGCCTGAATTAGTACTCTCCGAACTGGATGAGGCCGTCTTAGCCGAGTTAAGAGTCAAGTACGGAATTCCTACCCACATTGACCTAGTTCCGGTCGATAGCGATGTGGTTCAAGTCCATCGATTGGGGTATTGCGCCTTTTACGCATACCCGTTACGTGTAGGCTACTCTCTTCCTCTTCCTCCAGTGGTGGAGGAGTTCTGCTGATACTACCAAGTCTGCCCGGCCCAACTTTCCCTGTATATCTATAAGATTTTTCTGTTGCTGGCGGAATACGCCGTATTGGCCTGGGGTTTCACTTTGTCACTTGCTACACCTCTTCGCACCATACTTCCACAGAGGTATGATATTGCATCTTCGCCATCGTGGGACCAAAGGGTTGATCGTGAAGATGGACGTACGACAGTGCCAACCATCATTTTAGTTTTCACTTGTTCTACGTCAAAACCAAGCATGTGGCGGAAAATCCTAGTGGATTCCCCGGAGTGTGGAATTATGCTCCTAAGTACCTTTATCAACCGATCTCTTACTTTGTTTCGTTTAGTTTCGTCGACGATCTTACTGAGCATCTTTTTCTTTTGTGCAGCCGAAAGGGAGCCTCCTATGTAGTTGCCGATATCCGAGATTCGGCGAGCCAGATTTTTCCCTACAAGGTAGGGTTTCGCGACTGGTCGGCGTTCCACAAAAAATTCGGTTGTAAGCCTTCTGCCACTGGTGAATCTTCGATTTGTCCTTTATTGATTCTGCGTCAATCATGATTTCCCTTCTTCCTATTTTTTCACCTTTATACGAACTGAACATCGTTATATCAGGTCAGAAGCCTTCGGCGAAGAAGAAAGAACTTACCCCGGCCTTCCGCCAATTGGGTGTTTCCAAAAGGTTGTTGCTTGCTGCTGCCGTAGGCGAGCCTACTCGATCAGTGGCTCCTTCCCCAGCCCTGGATCCTCGTGATCTTAAATAACGTACACCAACTCCATCGATGGCGGTTCCCCCTCCTCTTGTTTTTCACTTGGTGGATGAGTCATCACCTAGCAGAGAGGAAGCAGCTTCGTTGATACAGAGACGCATTATAGATTTCAGCGGCGGGGTAACTGGGACCAAGGGGTCAACAATGGGTGGTCCCGACCTGGCCGCAGCCGTGTTTGAGGATGGCGTGACTTTGGACGTTGAGATCAGCACCCTTCGGTGAGTGAAAACATTGTCGATCCGCCTAAGGTCGTTGAGAGAAGAGATGAGCGGGCCGTGGAGGTTGAGGTCGTGCCGTCAAGTGATCCATCGCTGTCAGGGCATGCTGGCGTCCAATCTTCTGCCGAGGTGGGGGAGAACGTAGCCGTGGACGGTTACGAATATGGTTCTGACATTGACCCTGAAGAGGTCAGGATGTTCAATGAGGGATTTACCAGTGTGGAGGTGAGGATGGAGGGGGTTAACCGCAACATAATCATCTCCCTCGACCTCGATTTGTTGAAGAACACGGAGAGCATAGTCCCTGACTTGGGTCCATTGTGTTCGCGTGCTGAGTCGTCGACATTGCAGACGCTTGATGACAACGCCTTTTTGTTGGGCATATCGGGGATGGTCCTATGGGTAAGTATCATGGCTTCTGCTCTTTGTACTTTCTCTTTTTCCCCTTTCTTTTCACTAACTCTTTTCTCCTATTTTTTCTTTGCTTAGACCCTCATTTTGGAGATCGAGTGTGCCCATCGAGAAGAGAGAAGAAGGGTTATTTTCAAGAGGATGGATTCGAAGTACCGTGAGTACCGCTCCAAGAATCGTGCACTATGCCTTTTGCTCGGCACGTATGGCAGGTTCCAGGCTCTTAGAGACGAGTTGAAGCAACAATACGAAAAGCTAGTGAGGGTTATTCGAAGGTGCAGCGAGCTCGAGAGGTCACTTAGGGACAAGGAGGACGAGCTCGATGTGAGTCGTGGGGTTGCGGAGGTCTAAACCCAGCTCACGTTCCCTATTGCTGGGTGAACAATCCAACACTTGGTGAATTCTGCTTCACAATGATAGGAAGAGCCGACATCGAAGGATCAAAAAGCAACGTTATGCAGACCTTCAAAACAAACTAGCATATCTACTAGAAGAGCTTGAGAAAAACACGACCCAGTTCAATGTCCTGAACAACGAGCTGATTGAGGCGACCGAAGAATTGGTCAAGGTCGATGAAGCAGGAAGGCGGCTTTGGCCAAAGTGACGGCGATAGAGGAGGTCGTTAAGGGGGCGTGAGGCTGAGGAGGCCACACTTAGGGAAGCCCGGCTCGATGAGCGGATTGGCGGACTTGAGGGAGAGGTCTATGATTTAAATGATAAGGTCGCTACTCTTGAGGTTGAGAAAGTGCAGTTGATGGCTTGACCGTCCTCTTCTCATGCTTCCTCATTTCCCCACGTGCCGCCGGATTCATATGAAAATTGGATCCATGGTGAGACCCAGTTGGATATCTTCAGAGATTTGATGGCGGGTAACAAGGTCACTGCGGTTAAGTTTGAGGGTGCTCGTGCTAAGGCGTGTGACTCTCGACTTGCCTGTGGCTTCACCCCTGCTACGGCGAGGGCGGATGACGGCGAGGACGAGCTTGACAGGATTGAGCATGATGCCTGGTACAATGACGAGTATCCAGGCGGTGAGGAAGGTGATGGCGATGAAGGCGGGGGCGGTGTAGAGTAGTACCTTGTACTTAGTTTAGTTTTTTTCATCTTCTTCTATGTTGTGTACGTTGGTGTCTTTTTGGCCCTTTGTAATATATATTTTTTGGAATGAAATGATAATTACCTTCCATTGTATGTTATTGCATCTTTTACTATTCTCCGACCATTTTTCTTCAAGTGATTGCTTTAGAAGGATTGTGTCGGCCTATGCTACCACGAACGCAGTCGAGTATATTTTGACTAGATCTGGGTGAGGTCCCATGTTACCATAACTAGCTCAAACGAAGTTGACTTGTAAATTGAACTCTAAGTCAGGTTGAGTTTGAGTGTAGGCGAATATAATTCTTTACTAATTCGGACGAGATCGAGCATGAGTTGGTTCGAGCGAGGTTGGATGTTACTCGTGATAAATCTGAACGAGATCGAATGTTACTCGTGATTAATTCGAACGATATCGAATATGAGTTGATTCGAGCGAAGTCGAATATAACTCGTGATTAATTCAAATGAGGTCGAATATTAGTTGATTCAAGCGGGGTCGAATATAACTCGTGATTAATTCTAACAAAGTCGAATATTAGTGGTGATACATGAACATCGTGTGTTTGCATACTTTGATTTGTTTATACATACATTGGAGAAGTTTACATGTTTTTGCTCTGCTTATACATACATTGGAGAAGTCCTAGTCTATCTAGCCCCTTCATTGGTCGACCTGGAGAAGTAGTTGAGAGGTCGAGCGATGAACTTATACTTAATTTCGAGATGACCTCTCTGTCGCCTCGTTAAAAACCTACCCGAGAAAACCCAATTGGTACAAAACTCAGGTGAGGGACAAGAGTACGACTCAGAGGGCGTCTGTCCTTAGAAGTTGAAGTATTTGAGATAGGCGACGTTCCAATTGTTTGGTAGTAATTTTTCTTTCATTGTTTCTAGTTGGAATGACCCTTTGCTTACTGCCACCGCGATTTTGTATGGGCCGTCCTAATTGGTTCCCAGTTCCTTCCCATGGATCCTTGTTCTCCTATGTTTTGGCCTTGAGTACATAGTCCCCGACTTTGAGTGGCCTAACCTTGGATGTTTTGTTGTAGTACCGCTCTGCCTGTTGTTTTTGGGCTACCATTCTTACGTAAGCCATGTCTCTTCGTTCTTTGGCCTCGTCGAGGTCTTGCTTATGTTTTTATCATTGCTTGGACCACTTTCATTTGAACATCTTAGACGTGGTTCTTCGACATCGATCGATAGCACTTCATCAGTCCCATAGGCAAGTGAGTACGACGTTTTCCCTGTGCTTGTCTTTGGAGTAGTACGGTATGCCCATAAAACTTTTGACAACAACTTTGGCCATAGTCGCTTGGCATTTTTGAGCTTATTATTCATGATATTCAATACCGACTTGTTGGAGGACTCCGCTTGTCCGTTGCTTGCGGGGTGATATGTCGTGAAGCGTATCCTTTTGATGTGCCATTTTTTGAAGAACTCAGCGACCTTCTTTCCCGTGAATTGGGTCCGTTGTCACAGTTGATATCTTTGGAAATGTGAAAGAGGCATACGATGTTCCTCCATATAAAGGCGATCCCTTCTTATTCGCGTATTTGAGTGAACGCACCTGCTTCCACCCATTTAGAAAAATAGTCAGTTAAAACTAAAAGAAATCGTACATTACCTCGTCCTGCTGGGAGGGGCCAACGATATCCATTCCCCATTTGATGAAGGGCTAGGGTGAGGTGACTAAGTGGAGGTGCTCGCTCTCTTGGTGGATCGTGGGGCCGTAATTTTGGCATAGTTCGCATTTTAAAAAAAAATCAGTTGCCTCATTTTTCATTGTGGGCCAGTAGTAGCCTGCTCATATGAGGCATATGACTAGGGCTCGATTGCCGGTGTAAGCCCCACAGTGATCTTCATGGACCTCTTCTAGGACGCGACGTGTCTGGTTTGGTCATGAAAATTTTACTAGAGGGCCACCATACGTCTTTTTGTATAGCTCGTTATTGATGATGCTATACCTTGCTGCTTGCATTTGAAGCTTTCAGGCTTCTTTTTTGTCGTTTGGAAGCACGTCGTCCTGCAGGTATGTGACAATACGATAACGCTAGTCCCAATTTAGGTTAATAGTGTGTACCTCAATTTGGTCGATTGACGAGTGGATGAGAGTAACCATGTTCCCTTCTCTGGTTAGGCTTTTAGTGGCCGCCGCCAATTTGGCGAGGTCGTCCTCCTTGATGTTCTGCACTCGAGGTATTTGGCCGAGTTGGCATTCGTCGAACTCTGGTATTAGTTTGCAGATCTTGGCCTGGTATTTCTGCAGCCTTTGTTCTTTGCCTCGAAAAGTCCTTGTGACTTGATTGACGACGAGTTGTGAGTCACATCGTAGGACTACTCGTCGTGCTCCGTACTTGAGTGCCAACTTTAACCCTTTAATCACGGCCTCATACTCGGCCTCATTGTTAGTCATATCGGGGCACCGTATGGACTAGCGAATTATCTTGCTTGTTGGAACCTCGAGTACGAGTCCCAGTACAAATCCTGACGCGTTAGAGGCATCATCGGTGTACAGAATCCATAGGTCGTGTATCTTGGGGGAAGTACTGGAGGCTTCCCTTTCGACTTTGGGCATTATTTTTGCGCTGAATTCGGCGACAAAGTCGGCAAGTACTTGCGACTTTATCGCCATTCGCGGTTGATAGGTTGTATCGTGCTCGCTCAATTCTATGGCCCATTGGCCAACCTACCCGACATCTCAGGTTTGTGCAGGATACTCCTTAGAGGAAAAGTCGTGACCGCCGAGATGGGATGGCACTAGAAATATGGTCTAAGATTTCATGAAGCTATGACCAGAGGTAGGGCAAGCTTCTCGAGGTGGGGGTACCTTATTTCAGCATCGACCAAAGTCTTGCTAATATAGTAGATTGGAGATTGTGTACCTTGAATTTCTCGGACCAGGACTGCACTTACTGCAACATCAGCCCAGCATATCTGCATGAGAAAAAGCAAACAAGTCCGCATTGTTAGCTAAATATTGACGAAATTTACCTGGTTCTTGGAGTTTGTCGCCAATATAGGCCTTTTTGCGATGATCTATTTTGTGGAGTTGTACGGGGTCAAGGTATTCTACAGTTGACCCAGTAGCCTCCACGACTTTCGAGTCTTTGATGACATTTTTTCCTTCGTCGCCATCCGACCTCGACCTCAGTAATTGCTATGCTTCTGCGCCTTTACCTTTTAATTATTGAGTGTATGTGCAGTCTTGGGAAATGCGGTTGCACTCTTGGGTCGCGCGTTGCTCGCCACAGATGCTGAATAATCACCACGGGGTGGGAAACTTGATGACATGATATAAGCTGGGGGGATGGCCCTCATGTCGTGTATCCAAGGTCGTCTTATGATGGAGTTGTATGCCGTATCTCGATCCATAATGTGGAACGTAGTTTCCGGAGTGATACCACCGGCCAGAACGGTAGTGTGATTTCTCTGGAAGTCCGCTCAACTGCATTGTTAAAACATGTTAGTGTAATGCAGCATGGCTCTATCCTATCTTCGAGCCTTATTTGTGTGAGAACGCGAGGGTGAATAATGCACGCACTGCTTTGGTCGTGATCATAATCCGTTTTACATCGGTATCTGAAATGCGCAAAGTAATAACAAGAGCATCATAGTGAGGAAAGGTCAAATCGTGGGTATCTGAATCATCAAAGATGATATTTTCTTCGGGGTCGTCATACCATTCATCGGTGATTGATTGCTTCAGCTTATGGGTGGTTGTGAACTTTACGTTGTTAGTCCTACACTGATGATCATTTGGATGGTGTGGGCTGGAAAGGGAGACTTGGGCGGGCCTTGATTCTGTTCGTGTCCTCGAGCGAAGTTCACCCTTCCTAGGTCGCTCATCAATTATCTCAAATGCCCCTGGTGGAGCATGTTCACGACCTCTTGCCTTAAAGCGATGCAATACTCGGTCTTGTGACCTCGTCCCTGGTGGAATTCGCAGAAGGCATTCAACTTTCTAGAATTTGGGTCGAACTTCATCTTTTGTGGCCATTTCACCTTTGGGGCGAGCTTTTCCAAGGCGTAGACTGTTTCTGAATGAGAAACACAGAAATTGTGAGCAGATAGTAATTGAGGCATACCTCTTTCGTTTCGGTGAGTCCATGTCTATGGCTTGGATGGACCCCATGACGAGGGGGAGGGGGGGTATGACGGCAGTTATGACGTATGGCTGGTGTCTTTCATGATTGGGGCGCGAACCTGCATAGTCCCTACTGTTATCGTTCCTGCGATCTTTCCTCGACTCCATTTCGACCAAGTTCAACCGTTGGGTTGGTCTGTTGAGGTCGTCCTCGTCATCCCTCACCTCGGCACAATAGGCATTGTGTATCCCGTCCCAAGTGGTAGGGGTATTTCATGAGTCGGCTCAATAATTTTGTGGTCGCCCGCGAGCCGCTCTTGTTTAGCCCATTTTGGAAAGCTGCTACCGCCATTCCTTTCGATACATTTGGAAGAGTCATTCTAACACGGTTGAACCGGGCGAGGAAGTCCTTGAGTCCTTCTTCGGATTACTGTTTAACGACGAATATATCGTTTACCCTCGCCTTTACTTTCTTAGCCCCGGTATGTGCAGTGACGAGCTTGTCAGCAATTTCCTCAATTTTTTCTATGGATCGCGTAGATAATTGCGAGTACCACATCAACGCTCCCCCTGTTAGGGTTTCACTAAACTTTTTCAGCAATATGGATGATACTTGTTCTTTGGTGAGGTCGTTGCCTTTCACTGCGGTGATATAGTGGGAAACGTGATCCTCAGGGTCCGTTGTGTCGTCATATATCTTCAAGTGTGGTGTCATTTTGAATGTTTTAGGTATAGCATGTGGTGCGGCCTCGTCGTTGGTAAAAGCTTTGGGGCGCCCGTTATCTTGTCTACCCTTTCTCGGTGCTCCTTCATTTGGTCGCGGAACGCTTTGTTCTCGTTCTCCATCTCCTCCATTTTTCTTAGAATAGCTGTGAGGGTGTTATTACCTGCATCATTAACGGTGTGAGTGATACCTGTTACAGGAGGAGGGTCGTGCTACTCGTTAGCCGCTGATGCGGTGCCAGTTCGTACATCTTCCCTACTCGCCCTTTGAGCGGATTTGTCGAGTATGTTGGTCAGTGTACTTGTTAACCACGCCTCTTGTAGTTTTTTCATTGTTGGTGGTACCTCTTCCGCCGTGGACGTGGAGGCCCATTTTCCATGTGAGGTTTTGACGCTTCCATGAGGGAGGGGTGAACCACTTCGTCTAGGGGGGGGGGGGGACGCTTGGTGTCACATTCTCCTCGTTTGTTCAGTAACCTCATTGATGATGTTTAGGAGGTTAGTTGTAAGGCCTGCCACTGCTTTCAGTCTTTCCTCTCCGTTACCTGCCATGTTTGACTATACACATAGAAAAAAATAACGAGACTTCGTGTCGTGTTGTTGTTGCTTCTTTTTTTTAGATCTATGAAAACTAAGACTTTGACTAGGAAGTCCCCACAGACGGCGCCAAATTGTTTGACCAAAAAGATAATAGAATAGTTCACCAAAAGGATGAATCTTAACGAAAAGTAGCTCTTTGTATTTTGTCCCAGAGCTTATCCTTTTACAAGTGTTCTTATCATATGGAATCTTACATGCCTTTTTTCTCCTCTTTCTTTCTATTTATATGGGATATTCTTTAAGAACCCTAAAAGTACAAACAGAGAGGTTATTCGATGGAATATTCCCTCTGTGGATCCCAATATACAACTGGCCGTCATTCGCAACCCTGCTGCTCGACCTCGACCACCGCCAGTTGTCGAGATACTCGACACATGAGGTTACAGATGGACCACGACCACACAACACTTAACGATTTTCCGGTCACTCTCCTCGCCCAACTCTATACGACTTAGCCCTCGATCTGATTTTGACCCATACAACCACGTGTGCAAGAGAAGTATTGATGGCCTAGATCAATAAATTCTCTTCCATTTTATTTTAATTATAAAAGTGGATAATTCCACCACTTCTTGTTTATAAACATTTTTAAATGTACATAACAAATAAAGTAAAATGAGAAATACTTTTGTTTACCTTTAAAATTGGATAACAATTAAATTTATTATGTGACTTTAAGGACACGTGATTTCACTTTATATCGTTTGATAAATATGATGATGAATAACAGAATTGAATATTAAAATAAAGCAAACCAATATTAGAATGGAACTCAGTCCTCGAGTCCCTCTGTAGTCCAGTCCTTGAGTTCTTTCTTTGGAAGTAGTGAATGTGGTAAGAGGTGTATAACCATT